>APFE030769841.1:239323-253052 GCA_000404065.3 Pinus taeda | reverse complement strand
AGTATATGCTTCTGAGATGCTTTGCTTCTTAGATTTTTGGAAAATGATGCTTCCGCGTCCCCACTTCCAAAAAATGTCCCCGTTTTGTCCCCGCTTCGTGCAACACTGTGTGGGAGCTCAAAGGTCACATAGAATCTCAAAATTCATATGGGAGCTCAAGAGTCATGGGGGAGATCAAGAGTCACATGGGAGGTGTAGAGTCACCTCATTTGTTATAAATAAACCCTCATAACTCAAACAAACAACTTTTCACCTTGGCTTCTCTAGCTTGGCATAGGAGAGAAGTTCATTATTTGGAGAAGCAAGTGATGGCTTAATGTTCCCCTACTGGGTCTAGTGTTGCATCATTGTAATTGTGTACTTGGAACTTTCACTTAATATTTGAAGCTCTCAGAGTTGATGCACTTTCATGCATGTATTTTGGATGTTGTAAGACTATTATTTTAATGTTTATGGTATATACTATATTCATAAGTACAAATAAAATTAATTATTTCATTAGATTTGGTATTCATCTTGTTGAATGTGTGTTTATACTCTCTTTCATGATCATTGTTACCTTGTGAACTATTTTCCAGGTTAATTAATGATCCAGTGTATGCTCCCGCATTGCTTTATTACGATAGTACTATTACTTTTCTTCTAAAGACTCATTTTCTCTCTTTTTACCCATGAAAGTACATTATATACATTGCAATTGTATGCTTCATAGTGTCAGTGGTAGGCTTATTGTAGTCAAGGAAAACCTTTAAGTTATGGTGGTTGTGCCTATTATCCAGATGGGGCTCCTACTCCTAATGGTGTGAAGTCTAGTTGAGACTTCATATCGGGAAGAACCCATGTATGTTGACGGTTTCCATCACCTTCAACATTCTAGTGCTAGAAGGAGGGCTAGATGACAAGATGAGCCCATTGAGTTTGTTTTGAATATTTCAACTTGAATGGCTCATTTCCAAATCATACTCTTGGGATGATGTTCTAATATAACGAATCTTACAATCCTCGTGGAACTAATTTACAACTTGTCTCAATTAAAGTTTGATGGAGAGGGTGGAATATCTGTACCTAAACATACACTTCAATTTCTTAAGTTTTGTGAATTTTATGAGGTGAATTGTGAAGATGTTGCTTGTAAAAAATTCACCCTCACTCTTGAAGGTTGAGTTAAGCAATGGTGTCACACTTTACTAACTTCTTCTATTCCTTCATTTGAATAACTCTTCAAGGAGCTTCATCAAGCCTTTGACAGGTACACTTATTAAGATGTATATAAGAGGATCAATTAGCTTAGAATGAAACCTGATGAATAATTAGAGGATTTTCTTGATCAATTTCTTCACCTTTTCTATGAATTTTCTAAGGAAGATGTGGATTGGGATTTCATGATTGAGAAGTTTCAGCGTTTGGTTCTAATCTCCTTGAAACAATTTGAATCCGAACCCTTGGTTGATTTTTGTCTTCCAACTTATATTGACCATGAAACACCTCAAATCGCAGAGGAGGAACCTGCTACCCTTTTTGTCCCTTCTCCTCGTCCCTTTTCATTGTCAAACAAGGTAGTCTTTGGTGTTGTTGTTGGAGTTGGGAAATGCCAAAATCAAATTTTTGATCCACTTATCCCACCTTCATACCCTTCCCATAATCAAGATATTATCTAGAAGAGCCTTGAATTTTTTGACACATTCATAGAGCCTAATGTGATGGTTGATCCCTTGATTACCCGTGATGAAATTAATGCACATAATTTTGAATCTAATCCAATTAAAGTTATTTTTTCTTTAAGGGGTACCTTCCATCCTCTATCATCTGCATCTCATGTCTTTCTATACCTCTATTTTCTTGATCAATCCAATCCATCAACAATCACTTTAGATACTCATGATTTTCAATTTTCTAGCCCAAATGGTAATGGGGTAGAAGGTGACTATATCTCATAGGTAGAGGAGAAAAATGTTGAAGACGCATTCCATATGTCTTCCCCTTTTCAAATTCCTCTATGTCAAGATAATATTTCCACATTCCTGAGTGACCAATGATCTTTTGATCTTCATAATCAATTGAATGAAACCAAAGCTCTTAACCAAGATGAAGGCTTGGATGACCATCACCCTTAAACTAATGACTCCGCTAATATATATGATAATTAATTCCCAAGTACATTGGATTATCTCTTGTTTTTGCAAGAAGATTGGATTTTTAAAGATTTCATTTGGAATCTGATTTAATCATAGAAGATACTCTCATAGGAACTCCTTATGTAGCTCACCAGACATTATGTGGAGATGTGTATAATGAATCAAATGATATATCATGTTCTTCCAATTCACATTTTGATGAATTAGATCTCAAGTCTACATAAGGTGGTAAGGCTTCCCATGATGAAGAAGATGGAGCAATAATCATTGAGCATCTTTCTTACAATTTGGGTAATCTATTTAGTGATGTTGACACATTTGATGAAGCTGATGATTCCAACAGTTACCATCTAATTCATAATGATCTCGTTGAAATAAATATTGATGATAATTGTCTTCACACAAATTTTGATCTAACCATACCCTCAAAATTTAATCATTCAACATTGGAAAGTTCAGGGACTCAACAAGAGGTCGAGGCACTTCAATTTCCACTAATGGTTATGTCAGGTTCTCTCGATCTTTATGAAATCCATGAACTACGTGAAATCCATATTTTTCACACATAATTCTTTTCTCAACATTGTCTCTCTGGATGTAAGATCACTCTTGAAGGATTTGTAGTTTTTTCAAGTTAATTCTCTTAATCCTCAAGATAGAGTTTTTGATCGGGTGAAAGATTCTAGTTTGGCTAATTCTTCTTCATGAAAATCTCTTGTATTAAACCCAGGGTTAGAGTGCATATCTTTCATGGATTCTAATTATCAAGACAAAGATCATCACCAACTGAAATATTTCTCCTTATAAAACTCTTATGTGAATGATTAATTTCTTATCTCTTTAGTGTATGTTATGGAGTTAATCATTTTTCTGGAATAATCATTCCTTTTGAGTATCATTCAATGCTTGAATCATTTGGAAAATCAAAACCCTCTTGTTGATATGAATACTAGATTTGATTTGACACATGCTTCTAATATTTGTTCAGTCTGGTATCCCACTTGGTTTCCCATATTTAAGATACCAACAATTATTTATAATTCCCATGCTCTCATATTGTTGGTCTAGTGTATAACCAAAAATAAGGGGAACCAATAAAGAATCAAGAAGCTTATATGATAATCCATTAATATGATCATAATACCGGCCTTAACAAATTTATTTTAACTAATCATTTTCCCACTGGTGTATTTGATGATAGTTGTTTTACATTTGTTGGTCTCATCAATACCATAAATTATTATGATTCATCATTTCATTGTTCAAATACTTGTCGGATAGTAGAGGCACTTAATATTTTGTTGATGGCTATGTCATGTTTTCACGATATTGACAAGGTTTCTGAACAAGATCAGGTTATGTTTCCTTCGTAAGATTCTCCCCATTACTCGATTCCATTGATTGGAAGTTCCGTTTTCCAATAATTTCAGGGTTTTCAAACGGGTTTTTTTAGATACTATGATCGAATCTATGATTGGCTAGAGGAAACTTATCTGGAAAGTTTTGTTGCTAATAAGAAGTTCCAATCTTACCTGATGTTTTCTAAGAATAAAAATGCAGATAAATGTACATGTGTGGGATGCCTTCAAGGTTTGTATGATCATTTTCTAATCAACAAGGTAAAGTTTCCTACTAGTTAAAGCAAGTTGTTACATCAAACTTTTTTTCCTGAAAAAAGTGAAATTCATTGTTATGTGCAAGTGATTTAGGTAAGTATTTTTATTGCTACACATCATTTTATATTGTTACTAATCGTTTATACTTTATTCTTGCAAGTTGGGAACAACTCTTGTGGTTGCATTGGAAATATGACTTTACATGATCCTGACAAGTCTAGTTAGATAGATTAGAGTTTAGGTTTAGTTTCATTCTAGTTACTTTTGCATCACATTACATCACTTTTCGTGCTTCTCCTTTCTCATTTGAGTTTTTTTCTTCACATTCCCTTTACTAGTCGTTCCTTCCCTTTCTTATTTTTTTCCTTTTATGTTATCTTTATTTCTTTCCTGTTTTTGCTCGTGCTTTGGTTTAATAATACCATGTATGACAGTGGCATGTTGGATTTATGGTAATGTGGCAAAAGTTGAAAGGGTAATTGTGACAACTGGAAACACTTAGCTTACTTCATTGTTTAGGCTTAAACATCTTTTAAGGTCAATGATGCATGTACGAAAAACACATTTCATCCTAAGTGAAAGCTTAAGTAGATCTATGATTCTCATATCTATAATGGGATCTTCTTTTCTTGAATCAAATTTTATATTGATTGGTTTTCACGTGTCATCTTAGTAGAGTAGAGAAGGGAAAGGAGGTAAAAATTAAGCGAGCATACTAATTTCATAAGTGTATATATAAGAGTCTATGCAAAATAAGGAACAACCTCTATGGCTCATTAAATAAGTCGAGATCCTCTTCCTCCCTTCGAAAAATAAATGACTATGAAATTCCAATGAGCATAAAGTAATAAAATAAATTAAGGGTAAAAGAAGAGAAAGAATTCATGCATAGAGAGCTGAAGCCAGCAAATTCATTGAGGTATTGAACATGCTAGATGGTAGCGAAGCAGTGCTTTTGATTCCTTAGAGTGACTTCACTGTGGGTATTAAATAGGCTCACTGGCAGTGGAGAAAAACCAGAGATGATAATAAAACTATGAATATCTTAAACTCACAAATTTACATACTCTTTCTCCTTGATTGAAACAACTGAAGTTTGACTAGTCTTGTGAAATGGTTCAAATGAAAAGAGGAATAGAAAGGATTATATATTTAATCAAGCTAAGTAAGGAAGCTAGGGTGATCTACCAGATGAGACAATGCTTCCCAAAAGCTATAGGTTGTGCATAAATTTAGACTTAAATAGAGAAGTTGGGATTCTTCCAATGCATTGCCAACTGTTGTAATTTCTACAACCCCCTCCAAAATTTTGCCTACCTTCAAATTTTGGAGCCTCCTTTTGGGCATGCCATATTTCATTTCAATCTATTAAGGTCATGTTCGATCATGATGTCTAAGTGTTCAGGTATTCATTTAGGAATTCTAATTTTCGTGACTATTTCTTTCACATGCCCAACCCTTGATGTCTTCACAAGCACACTTTCAAGATAGGCTAAGTGCATTTCTATTGACGGTACTCAACCCAACAACATGTAAGGGGATCTCCCCGGTAAGAAGTCCCAATTAGACCTTAGATCGTTTGGTATAGGAGTCCCAGTAGTGGGTCGTAAAGCAATGCCTTGGCCATGATGTCGCACAGAGGTAAGTAAGATAACTCTGTCAGTAGCAAGGGTGTGACTGTTGTAGTGAGTCAAGGAAGGTGTATGAGAGGTTCTAACACATGGGGGTTGAGATGAGTGCACCCATTGGAAACTTGTAATAGTACTCAGCTGGGAAAGGAGCACACGAGCGAAGATGCATCACAAGATAGAAAGCAAGTCAACTAGAAATCCAAACTGATGGTTAAACCAACAACACATTTGCAACAAGATTCATATAATTGCATACAAAATAGTTCATACACAACTACGTAAGTTAAACAACATGCATTGCTACAACAACCAAAACAGTCTAAATAGAATAACAACATATGCATGAAAACCTATTAGCCCTTATTATATAAACAAGTGTAAGTTCCAATCATACAATACATCCATGTAAACCCGCTAGCCCCAACAGTGGAACATTACAACCACATCTGCCTGCTCCTCCAAAGCGATGTACTAGCTCTGTGTAGTGGAGAAGTCAAGGCGCATTACAATATTGTCCAAGCTCTCTCCAAGATAGTCTTATCGGAAACTTGGCTGACCAAAAGCCTATACAATGAGTTATGAGGGACCATTTATAGCAAAGGGTGGGGTGACCCTTGACATTCCCCTTTGTGATCGTTCAACTACCCTCATGAATCTTCACTTACTCTATGACCGTTACATCCAACTATTAACATTTGACTTACACTTGACATGAATTAACGTTACAATGCACATGTTCCCATGTGAGACAAAATGGCCTAGGAAAGCCATGCAAGACATCACTGACACTCGGTCTGTTGTGATGATACCAACCCCTTGACATGTTTGTGATGGTGGAGTTGGTGAGCTGATTGAAAGCTTGGTCATCTATGATGGTGTGCATGCACCCCATGGTGACATCTTTTTGAAGCAAACTCTTGCCTCTGTTGCAACTAGTGCATTGGTTCAACTCCTTCATCCAACTGGTCTCCTAACATGCGCATGGTCTTCTTGGGTATGACCAAGCCGACACACACTAATGCATAGTGTCTGTGTTGATCTTCAGGTGTGTGTTGGTGGTCATGTGCATCAACTTGTCGAAGTACATGTTTAGCTCCAAATGGACTTGCTTCTTGTCTTCACCTTGGTGAGTGTGTTGAATGGGTTGGATCGCATGCATGTGCACAATGACATGCATGTTGTTGAATCCCTTGCATTTGATCGACAACACTACTCACCATGTCTGCTTCATGCCAACTGTTGGGATAGATCTAGAACTTGTATAGGCATAGTTTCATCCGTGAGTGCATGTTGCGCCCACTGATGTTCATATTCCTATTGCAACTCATTCGTTTATCTATGCAGCTTCATGTCCTTCCTTGAGTTGCTACTTCAGCACATGCAACTCCTTCTTTGTTCCATTCTGTGTTTTCACGTGATCTTCATGTTGCGTCATCACCTCATAGCCTAAATCTCCATAGTTGCTTTCATTACCAATGGATTTGCTTGAGCTTGCAACTTTGGTTCGCCTCTGTGTCATCAACAACCGTCCTCTTGCATTCATTGCATTCGACACATTCTTTGCATTCATTGCATTCAGTATGTTTCCTTCAGCTAATTTTCATGATGCTAATCGTTGTGATGTTGTTGATGTCATGTCTTGATGTCCTTGTCTACGAACAACTTGATATCTCATGAGTAGGCAAGATCATAGACATTTGATCGACTGCATCTCCAGGGGTGCTCTGAACGGTGTCTTCAACTCTGCTCTCTTGGAAACCATTGTACTTGCACTACTGAGAGGTAGATGAACACCTGCAATACCTGGAGACATGGCAACACTCATGGCAAGAAATATGTCAGTCGAAAACCAAAATGAACTTGAGAACTGACTTGTAACATACTTGCGTGACTGATCATGAAAGTTGCATAGTTTTAGCCGGGAGGTTGGGAGACTGACTACCAAGGCTATCCAAGGCACAATCTGGGTTGCTAAGAGACTGAATGACTTTTGGAACTGTGCAATGCACAGTCCAGTCTGGCTACTGACTACTGGAATTGCACAATGCGCAATCTCAGTTAGAAATGGCTGCAGGCTTAGTGGTTGCATTGCACAATTTTCTAGGCCAACAGTCATTGTCCTTTAGAAATGCGCAAAATAGTCCTGGAGGACAGTTACTGGGAAGAGATACAAATGTCGCGAGAGGAAGACAGAGCCTTCCCTCTCAGGATTGCGCAATGCTATCTTGGTGAGGCTCTTGGTGAGGGAGAGTCCGGGGCAAGGCTGTCTAGACTCACCGATGGGCAACTGAAAGTGAATGTGAGTGTGAATGCATGGTGATACTGAGTGTAAGTGTAAGTGAATGATCATGCAAGCAAACAAAAAATGACAGATTCATAAAATATAACAACATGCATGTGGGTGAGGCGAGTTACTGAATCGGAAATTGTTCATGAAAACCAATTTCATGCATGTGACAACAGTGAGATAGCAATTAAAACTGAAACAGTGCTAGGACAAGCTAATATGCATGTAAAAAACAACAAGCATTCAAAGAAATCAAGAAAATAATACTCACACATGTGGAAACACAAAAAGTGACATATATGCAACATAAGGCATCGAAAGTGAGCTTACCCCAAAAGAGTTGAGCTAAATGTGACAACTGCTCCTAGATGTGACGTGGGATGTTGGAGCTGCAAGTGTGATGTGAGGAATGAGCTCTGCAATGTCCGGCTGATGAGTTTTGATAATATCGAGGTTGTGATGTGCATGCCACAAATCTAAGGAAAGTGACACTTGGTGGGAGGCTTCTAAAAAGATCCTTGCATGTAACCTCCCACTACCAAAAATAGATCCTTGAAACAAGGGATGCCTTTGCATGATGCCTTGGGAGAAGAAGCCCATGCATGCAAGTCATTTTTTCTCGGTCTTGGAGGGAACCGGTCAACTCGGCTGTGCTGAAAATGGTAACAAGAAATGCTAAAAATAACATTTCTATAAATAGCAGTTCAGGTACTAGTGTTGGACATGGCAACAAGGAATGAAAAATGGAAGTGCTAAAAATAGCATTGCTATAAATAGCATTTCGGGATGGATTCCTATTTTAGTTAGTCCCTAAACTAAAATAGAGAAGTAGAAATTCGAATTTGATCTTAGCAGTTGTTTGTAAAATAATTAATTAATTCATCTTGAGTTAATTAGTTGGAGACTCCATTTCACCCATCTAGAGGTATTCAATAAGGTGATCCCCTCTCCTCCTTTTTGTTTGACATTATGGCGGAAGGCCTTAGTAGAAGCATCAAAGAAGCTCTTCACTCCCAAAAATTGAGAGGGCTCTCCTTTCCCAGCACCCTTGCTTTCACCCACCAACAGTTCATGGATGATAACATGCTTTTTGGCCATTCCTTGATACAGGAAGCCCTTAAATTAAATTCCACTTTGACTGATTTCTCGAGCACCTCTGGAGCTTGCATCAACAAGGCTAAATCGATTTTTTTTTTCTTTCATACCCCTACCTTAACACAAACCTCAATTGCTAGGATCCTGGGTTTTACGATAGCCATGCTCCCATCCAAATACTTGGGCGCTCTTATGATGGACTCTGCCTTAAAACACTCATCTTGCCAATTTCTCTTGGAAAAAATGGAAGCTCGTCTCTCTTCCTGGACTTATAGAACTCTAAACATGGTAAGCCAACTAGTCTTAATCATAGCGGTGCTGCAATCCATGCCGCTCTATATTTTTTCAGTTCTGGCAGCGCCAAAGTGGGTACTCAAGGAAATCAAACACATTTAAAGAGCCTTTCTATGGGGAAACTCAGGACCAAAGCGAAAATGGGCATTGGAAAAATGGGATACAGCTTGCCTTCCGAAAAACTCAGGAGGTACTGGGTTTTGTGATCCTCAACACAGTAACGCAGTCATGGGTGCGCATCTGGTGGAAATGGATCTCAGAACCCCATACTCCTTGGGCTCTTCTCTAGACTGCAAAATATGCCAATAATCGACCAGTGGACGACTTAATCTAACTCACAGAGGTTGGCCCAGGATCCCTATTCTGAAATGCAGCTAAATAACATAAATATTTAATTCAACAACACAGCTTCTGGGAAATTAGGAATGGTGGTAATGCGCGGTTTTGGGAAGATTCATGGCAGCAAAGACCTAAATTGTAGGATCTAATCAATCCCCATCAAATACAGGACTGGGAAGGGAAATTGATGGTCAAGGTTAACCAACATTGGAGACCCACTCAAACTCAAGGATACAGGCAATGGATAAGCTCGGACCACATCATCAGACAGGGCACATAGCTCATCAAGGAAAATCTAGAAACGGAGCTCTCAAACAGGAAAATACACTATTTGTATAAGAAGGATATCATTAGATGGGGATATGAGGCAAGAGGAACCTTCACTTCACTAGAGGTGTACAATATAATTATAAGAAACCATACAGTCAAAGACACTTTATGGAACAAAGTATGGGCCCCCACCATATGGCCAAAAGTATCCACCTTTCTATGGTTTCTATGCCAAAATAAAATCCTCACTTGGGACAACCTTCGGAAAAGAAGTTTTCAGGGGCCTTCTATATGTCCCAATTGCAAACAAGCGGAAGAAGCCACTGAGCATCTCATAAACTCTTGCCCTCTAGCAAATCAACTCTAGGAAAAAGTCAGCTTTGGGTGCCAAAAAGATGGATGCATTAAGGAGGATATCATCAACACTATTCACACCTGGGCAATCAATCCATACAAAGCAAACTGTTAAAAACCTTATGGAAACTTATCCCAGGCCTTCTCATGTGGACTGTATGGAAATAAAGGAATCATCGCATCTTCAAGGACCAATCCTCCCCTTTCGAAGCTATATGGAATAATATATGTCAAAGCCTTTGAAAAAATTTAATGCTTCAAACCTGGTATCAAGAAGACTTTCCCTCCATTCCATAGGAATAGACTATAGGGGCCAACTAGAATCTTCAATGGAATCAGTTGCCAGCAAATCAGAGTAAAACTTCAACACAAGGAAAAACACTAGATCGATGGATTCCTCCACCCCAACATATGCTACAACTTAACTTTAACAGAGGATCTAAAGGTAATCCAGGCAAAGTAGGATATGGAGGAGTCTTCAGATATCACAAAGGCATTCCTCTTCTAACCTATACAGGCTCAATTGGTTAGGATACCAATAATTCGGCTGAATTAGAAGGGCTATGGCAAGGGCTTCTCCTTGCTCAACTCCATGGCTTCTTTCCACTTATAATTGAAGGGGATTCTCAGATCCTCATCAACATGGTTAATCAGATTTTGCAAGGGACTCCATCATACAAAGTTGGCAGCAACTGGAGATTGGTAGAATGCGTAGAGCACATTGAGCAATGGCTCTCAACCCATAGGGCAGTTACCCTTAAACACATTCGAAGGGATGGCAACAAAGTAACTAATATGTTAGCAAATATTGGAGTAGAAAGTGGAAAAATCCTACATTTAGGAACACTCAATGTTATCGCCACTACTCTTCAGTTACAGGAATACAATGACTTGGTGAAAATTGAAATGTTACAGGAAGAAGAAATGCACCCGGATGCGGGTGATTATTCGGTTAATTAATTTGACAAGACAGTCGAGCGGCGGATGGGCTGGCCACATGGTTGCCTGCATCCTTCCCCAAGACCACCCAAGGCACATTCAAGGCACCTTGCAGGAGCCATTAAATGCATCCCAAGGCTGAGACTACTCCACCTCCTTCATAGCAATGGATTTTGCAGAGTATTATGTTATCCCTCCCCCCTTGCTCCATTGTGTCTACCCCCTGCAAGCCTCTGAGCCATGCTCTCGCACTGTCACTGGCTGCCGATGCTGGCTGCTAAGCTACGTTGACTTGGGTAATGGATTTCGTTATTCACAAACTAGGCTCTGCAACTTAGCTCTGGCTCAGCCCTCCTTGGTCCATCCTCTGCAAAATTACTCCACCACCTCCTCGACTGCTAACCTTGCCTTCAATCCCGCCATGGTTCGTCATAGAATGAGAAGAAGGAAGGGAGACACGCGTGGCAGAAGCATCCACCCTCCTGTGTTAAGTTATGGTATGTTCTATGCTTATAATAGTTTACTTCTTTTTCTTATTATATTCCACAGATTAGCAATCACATATATATAAAGTAAAGTGCAGATAGAACATTAAACGATCGACAGAAAACAAGCCAAGACAAGAGACACAAGATGTGGTGGCTAGCCAGGGACAAACACCACAATGTGTGGGGAAACCCTTTGATCAAATCTTCTTTTATCTTCAATAATTTAGCAGAGAGAAATAGTACAATAAATCTGATTCATATCAGCAATATCAAACCCTAGATCAGCAACATCAGCATTAGCGACTTCATTATTAAACTAGGGCAGACGATATCTCACAAACCGACTGTCGGATTGACTTCATTCCACCACCAAAAGTTTCATCTTCCAGAGGAGGTTCAGATGAATCTACAGTGTAGTTCCAAAGAGGAGATCTTCTAGGCCTCGCAAGTCAATCTTTACTTCTGTAGTTGCAGCGTCAGTTTCAACAGTTTCCGGCTTCAAACTAGGGCAGTCGATATCTTGCAAACCGTTCATCGGATTGACTTCATTCCACCACAAAAATTTGCGGCTTTTAGAGGAGGTTCAGATGAACCTATAGTGCAGTTCCAAAGAGGAGATATTCTAGGCCTTTCAATTCAATCTTTACTTCTGCAGTTGCAGCGTCAGTTTCAGTAGTTTCCGGCTTCAAACTAGGGCAGTCGATATCTTGCAAACCGTTCATCGGATTGACTTCATTCCACCACCAAAAGTTGTGACTTTCAGAGGAGGTTCAGATGAACCTACAACGCAGTTCCAAAGAGAAGATATTCTAGGCCTCACAAGTCAATCTTTAATTCTGCAGTTGCAGCGTTAGTTTCAGCAGTTTCCGGCTTCAAACTAGGGCAGTCGATATCTTGCAAACTGTTCATCGGATTTACTTCATTCCACCACCAAACGTTGTGGCTTTCAGAGGAGGTTCAGATGAACCTATAGTGTAGTTCCAAAGAGGAGATCTTCTAGTCCTCGCAAGTCAATCTTTACTTCTGCAGTTGCAGCTTCAAATTCAGCAGCTTCCGGCTTCACATGTGTGTGAGAGAGAGACCCATTTCAGTGCAGTAGAGAAGAGACTCATATTTGCGCAGTAGAGAGAGAGAGATGTGATGAGATGAGTGAGTTAAAATGAGGAAGAGTCCTATTATATTTATACACAACGTTGGTGGGTGAATAGATGCGACTGTTGGGCTTCTGAGCCTACATGAGTTGTAGGTCGGCTTGATAATAATTCCATAATCAAAATAAATTCATATCTCCACGAATACTTATCGGAATCGGATGACCTTTATATCAATCCTACACCTCTCGACGAGAGGAATCTAATAAAAATATTATCAGCCATGAATAAGATGACCCACATGAATTTTTGCCCTGATTTCCAATTTTAACACTCCCTCTCAACCATGGAGAACTTCATCTGCAATCTGTCTATCGGTCATTACTATTCATCCATCAAATGCATCGCCATGTAAAACTTGACCCTTGCCCTGCTTTACTCAATTCTTCTTGATCTGCTTTGACTTGTTCTGCCTTGCACTAATCTGTACTGTTTTGCTCTATTTTGCTCTGCTCTTGCATTGTTTTGTTCTGCTATGCTTTTGTCCGAATTATGAAGAAGAAGAAATGATCGAGGATGTATCATACTGACTCAAAGTTAGTCTTAGAGTATGTACCACTGGTCCCAGACTAGTCTCAACCAACCCGAAGTCAGCGACATAGTGAGTACAACTCCACTGGTCCTAAACCAGTATCATCCTCCACTAACTCAAAGTCAGTCTCAGAGTGCATACTGCTGGTCCCAGACCAGTCTCAGCTGACCCAAAGTTAGCTTCATAGTAAGTACCACTCCTACCACTAGTCCCAGACCAGTATCGCAGTCTCAGAGAGTGTACCACTAGTTCCAAACCAGTCTCAACCGACCCGAAGTCAGCGTCATAGTATGTACCACTCTCACTAGTCCTAGAATAGTACTGCACTGACACAAAGTCAGTCTCGGAGTATGTACCACTGGTCCCAGACTAGTCTCAACTGACCTGAAGTCAGTGTCATAGTATGGTACAACTCCTACCACTGGTCCCAGACCAGTATCATTGATCCTAGATCAATGGAGGTCATCCTAGCATAGGGAGTACAGTAGATACAACGATGCGTCCTTCGGTACTACTATGGTCCCTAACTTCATTTCCCTACTCATTGATCAGATGAGAGGTACTTCCCATGAGTCCCAGACTGCATGGGTAGGATGCC
>APFE030769841.1:206445-238915 GCA_000404065.3 Pinus taeda | reverse complement strand
ACTCCTACTACAATCGCCATGGAGAACACATCAATCCAGGCTGCCATGGAGAACACATCAATCCAGGCCTCACAGGAGAACACATCAATCCTGCTACAATGGAGAACGAATCATCCTGTTCCACAAGAGAGTGAATCATCTTGTTCCACAACAGAGCTAATCATCTTGTTCCAGTGCGCACCAACCAGGGGAGGGTGAGTCACCCTATGGTCATATGTTGCTCCAGTAGGAACCGCAAGCCCTCAGAGCTCCCAAAGCTCAATGTATGCAACATGCAGGACTCTTGTACAAGGGTTTCTTGCCGACTCCAAGTTGTTTGGGAAAATCATAGATTAGATATTTCCTCAGGGCTTTGACAAGGTGTATCAACCTGTACATCATCTTAATGCGATGGAGCCTCCTTGCTCATCGACTTACCATATCCCAGATGATGTCTATCTGCTGGAGCAATCGACAAATACGGGATTCCTCAATAATCAAATCCCACCTCTGGTTGTTACAGAGAATCACAATGGTATCCAATGTAAATTCAAACAACTCACTGAAGAGCTTTCACAACCAGACTGCCTCACACGAGGTCATGCTAGCAGCAATATATTCTGCTTCGGCGGTGCTCAAAGCCACTGACTTCTGCTTCCTGCTCATCTAGGATATCGAAGCAGATCCCAAGGTGAAACAGCACCCAGAAGTGCTCTTACGGTCCACCACATTGCCTGCCCAATCAGCATCAGTATATCTAAGTAGTCTTATATCTCTGGCAGTGTATCTTAACACATTGTACCATGAAGATATCTCAGAAGATTCTTGGCATCAATCCAGTGAAGCTCAACCAAATATGAGCTCACAATGCTAACTGCAAAACATATGTTCGAACAGAGGTTCACCAAGAACATCAATACAAATGAGTTTTTAAAACTCAGAGGCATTTCCCAAGTCTAGTCCGACATCACTACCATATAACTTCTAAAATTTAATACCCTCGAGGTAGTCACAGGCTTGTAGTCCATCATACCGAATCTTTCCAATATCTTTACCACATATTTTCCTTGAGGTAGGAAAATTTCCCTTGGCTTCTGCCACACTTTAAGTCCTTGGTCCTTCCTTTCAAATTCAGAAGCCATCTCCCTCTTACATTTGTGAATGAGAGGGTTTGCACCTGTTAGAAAGAGGTCATCCACATACAACACCAGTATGGGAGGCTTGTCATCTTCAACCTTAAAGTAAAGGTTAGGATCGACTTCACTCCTAGTGATTCCCAACTTCATCAAGTAGCTGTCAATCCTCTCATACCATGCTCGGGGTGCTTGCTTTAGCCCATAAAGAGCCTTCTTCAACCTGCATACATGAGATTTTCGATCATAAATCTCAAATCCTTCGGGTTGCTCCACATAGACATCTTCTTCGATCGAACCGTGCAAGAACGCGGTCTTGACATCCATCCGATGTAGGTTCCATCCTTGTGAAGCCACAAGGGCTATGGATGGTCGTATATCTGGCAATAGGTGAAAATATCATAGTCTATACCTTCCTTCTGGGATAAACCACAAGTAACAAAATGAACCTTATACTTTTCCATACTTCCATTTGCTGCATGCTTTATCTTGTAAAGCCATTTAAAAGTAACAATTGTCTTGTCCAGGGTCTGGGAACTACTTCCCAGACATCATTCTCCATAATGGACTCATATTCTATGGTCATAACATCCTTCCATACTTAATGCTTGACAACACTTGAGAATGATGAAGGCTCATTTTGTATGATTGTGCTCATGATAGTCAGGTATCCCTGATACCTATTAAGCTTCTTACTTTGATGGAAGGTTCCTTAGGGTGCAGCATGTCCTTCAGCATCATCAAGTAACCCCTTAAGTCATGAAGGCCTCTTTCTAGAAGAGGAAGGCTCATATGGAGGAGTATCAATTGGATCCATGGGTTCTTCTACATCAGGCATTGATTCATCATCCTTTTCTTTCAGTTCCCTCGTGTTGGCTTCTTGAGAGCTCCTCAAAGTCGGAAGATTGTTCACCTTGCGGTCAACTTTTCTCCAGGAGTCTTGGAACCCAATGCTTGATGAGGGCATCGATTTTGTACATATACGGCGGTGATTATAATTTCAACCCATAGAAACTTCAAAAGTCTTTAATCATGTAGCATGTCCCGATCAGCTTCCACAATCGTGCGGTTCTTCCTTCCTGCTACACCATTCTGCTTGGGAGTATGTGGTGTAGTAGTCTCCCTCCTAATGCCAGCCTCAGATATGCCTGAGTGAACCAACTGTAATATATCGGAGGTCTTGCTTTGGCTTGAGGGGAATGGTCCCCTTTTGAGCTTTCCTTCGGCACATCCTGGACATACACCTTCTTTTCTCTACTTGGAAATTCGGGCATCCCTGTTATCATCTGTCTTACATCGAGTAAAGGCTTTGTAATGAAGGTGGGCAAACCTCCGATGCCAAAGTTCAGACTAAAGAGATGTGTCATAAGACATGACACCTAAGCAGACTTCCATCAGACCTATCATAGATGATATAATGAATCAACACTAAACCCAAGAGTAAAGGCATCTTTAACATTATTTTTCCATATACATACCTTGCCATCGCTGAAGGTAACCTTGTGGCCTTTGTCTTCCGTTCCGAGATGGATACTAGGTTCTTTTTTTGAGGTCAGGTGGATTTAATACATCCTGGAATTTATAGCCTTCTTGAAATGGTTGTCCTCTTCCTCGATCCCTAGCTCTCCTCTTACCTTTGCTGTTGAATTTGTCATTCCTTTGATTTGCCATCAGAGGGATTTTGATCATCGTCCCGGTGTGAGTCCTTTCTATTGTTTTGACTTCTCCATTTTTCCATTTGTTCTAGACAGCAACGGATGCATTTGATGGAGGCTCAACAATATTGCCTCTCACATGATCCAACACTCCTTGATTCTCAAGGGTTAGATCAATAGACATCTTCCATCTGTAATAGTTAGCTTCTCATAGAGCTTTTCTTCAGCAGGAAAGAGTGTTGAGGACCCTATAGTTCTTTTAGGATAGCCTTGCCAATCTTCTCTTTGATGATGCTCTTGCTCTTGCTCGGGCTTTATCTTCACCTCAGCTCTGATACCATGTTAAGTTATGGTATGTTCTATGCTTATAACAATTTACTTCTTTTTCTTATTATATTCCACAAATTAGCAATCACATGTACATAAAGTAAAGTGCAAGAATAGAACATAAACGATCGACAGAAAACAGCCAAGACAAGAGACACAAGATGTGGCGGCTAGCCAGGGAAAAACCCCACAATGTGTGGGGAAACCCTTTGATCAAATCTTCTTTTATCTTCAATAATTAAGCAGAGAGAAATAGTATAATAAATCTTATTCATATCAGCAGTAGCAAACCCTAGATCAGCAACATCAACATTAGTGGCTTCATTATCAAACTAGGGCAGGCGATATCTCACAAACCGACCGTCGGATTGACTTAATTCCACCACCAAAAGTTTCAGCTTCCAGAGGAGGTTCAGATGAATCTATAGCGTAGTTCCAAAGAGGAGATCTTCTAGGACTCGCAAGTCAATCTTTACTTCTGCAGTTGCAGCGTCAGTTTCAGCAGTTTCGGGCTTCAAACTAGGGCAGTCGATATCTTGCAAACCGTTCATCGGATTGAATTCATTCCACCACCAAAAGTTGCGGCTTTTAGAGGAGGTTCAGATGAACCTACAACGCAGTTCCAAAGAGGATATCTTCTAGGCCTTTCAAGTCAATCTTTACTTCTGCAGTTGCAGAGTCAGTTTCAGCAGTTTCCGGCTTCAAACTAGGGCAGTTGATATCTTGCAAACCGTTCATTGGATTGACTTCATTCCACCACCAAAAGTTGAGGATTTCAGAGGAGGTTCAGATGAACCTACAACATAGTTCCAAAGAGGAGATATTCCAGGCCTCGCAAGTCAATCTTTACTTCTGCAGTTGCAGCGTCCGTTTCAGCAGTTTTCGGCTTCAAACCGTTCATTGGATTGACTTCATTCCACCACCAAAATTTGCGGCTTTCAGAGGAGGCTTATATGAACTACAACACAGTTCCAAAGAAGAGATCTTCTATGCCTCTCAAGTCAATCTTTACTTCTGCAGTTGCAGCTTCAAATTCAACAGCTTCCGGCTTCACATGTGTGAGAGAGAAAGACCCATTTCAGTGCAGTAGAGAAGAGACTCGTATCTGCGCAGTAGAGAGAGAGAGATGTGATGATATGAGTGAGTCCAAATGAGGAAGAGTCCTCTTATATTTATACACAATGTTGGTGGGTGAATAGATGCGACTGTTGGGCTTCTGAGCCTACATGAGTTGTAGGTCGGCTTGATAATAATTCCATAATCAAAATAAATTCAATCCAATGATTCCAAGAACCAAGTTATATTTAAACTTTAGGAAGTGTTTCTAGAGAAATGGTTAATGAGACCTATCAGAGTTGTATTAGAAAAAACATACAACAATAAAAAAGGATCATTCAAAAAGTAATATTCCTAATTAAAATTATTTTATAGAATTATATGTATATATTACTATAAAGCATTCATATCAATTTTGTTATATTTAGTTAAATCATATATCAATATAAAAATAGTTTATTACTTTTTTAGGAAGCTTATGAAAATCTCAAAAGATCAACAAGTTGGTATCTTAAACATGCTAGTAAGAATGTCCAAAAAAGTGTACAAGGATATGGTCAAATAAATGGACACAATTGCATCACAGGAGGAGCCATCTCAACAACGACGTGCTTCAAATGTATGTAATCATTGATTTTTTCTATTAAGTACATATAAGCAAATAATTTAGCATTAAATAATAATTTGTAAGTATTTTCTTGTAGGAAATAAAAACAATGGAACCCATTCAGCACATAAAACAAGACGACAAGGAAGAAAAGGGTTAATATCAAAGTTTGTGAGTAATTGTTGATTCTATATAATAACTTAAGATTTCATTTTCATATATTTTAAGTTGTTTTACAACAACTAACCTTGAATGTCTTCAAATAGGTGTTAACATACAAAGAAGAGCCATTAGAAAAATTGATTGAAATTGGATTATATATGGGTCATGAGTATATGTCGGCATATCAAAAATTAATTGTGGAGTTTGTAAGTATCTATGTTGTTTTACATATCTGAGTTTATAATTAATAGAACAAAAAAACCTTTTATATAAATCTATAATTTATTATGGGGTATAAAACTTGCAGCAAACAAAGTATGGAACTATGCCAATAGAAGAGTTGTTGAAAGAAGGCATGCAATTTGGTGTTTAAAGAATGTGTATGGCTCAAGACTAAATTCTTGCTATGGTACATTGCTTTTTGATTTACATTGATGTATATTATTTATTTCAATTATTATTGTTATCACCAATGTAGATACACTAATTACACTTTATTTTTATGTTTTAAATGGAACTCAAAACATAAAAATAGCTCAAGCACTGACAGTTGTTTCAGTGAAGAATGATGATCGATTTGGATATCAATGCAAGAAGTTGTATTTTTTGAAATAATTGTCTCTGAAAATCAAACATTTTGTTTAATGTAATGGACCTAGTATCCCAATTGAAAGACAAGGGGTTACCAATAACTATCCCATTTTGTATGACAAAGATCCTCTTATTCATATATAATAAAATATATTTTAATTCATTCTATTGGTGTTTTCCAATGTCGTTGTGAAAATGTTAAACCACTTATTAAATAATATGAATGATTAAATATTATAATGAAGAAATGTGAAATATGATGATATAACAAATTAATCCAAACATCATATACAAATGAACTAATCAAAATTTAATTTCTATGAATATTTTATAAGATATATATTGATTTTTTTTATGAATAATAGATTTAAAAAATCACAATAATTGCACTGTCACAGGTTGATGTTTCTAAAAAAGAGAAAATAGATATTGGAACATCGTATATTAATGTGCGTTGCTTCGGATACGAGTTTTTCAACAACGATATTTATAATAATAATAAATGGTTTCCCATTGCATGTGCAAAATCAATACACACTGGGAAGATATACATTCCATGTACCAGTGTGATTCACCTTTAACACATTGATGCTTTTATACAACTCATCGACATTGGTGCATTATTACGCATAACAACCCTGTGCACTGGAAAAGATAAAAGCACTGAGTCTGCAATTTTTTTTCCTTCCCTAATGCCCTTCCTAAAAAGTACTACCTGGGGTAGTATACTTTTCAGGCACCAATGTTGTTTGCATTCAACGATCTGGTGCATGGTATCATAGAATGTACGAGCCAACATTTTTATTATGATTAAAGCATCAATGCCCTTATAAAGTTAACGCATCGGTGCTCCAAACGTTTGTTTCTAGTCCTGGTGATCTTATTAAAATTTACAACATCCATATTTTTATATTCGTAACACACCAGTGTGATTTTCACATGAAGCACACTGCCAAAAAAAACATCCACTAAAACCTTCAGCCACCCAGATTTTATTAGTTGTGATGAAGTTTCATTATTAGCTCCACTAAAACATTTTTTACCCCAAATAGATGTTGTTGCCAGGTTTTTCTAATAATTTTTGTAAATTTTATAACGCTAAAATCCTCCATTATAATCTTTGCTAGAAAGTGTGTGTGTGTGTGTGTATATATATATATATATATATATATAATATATATATATATTATATATAATATATATATATATATATATCATCAATTATTGTCTTGTTTATTGTATTTATTGTATAAGGATATTTCTCTCTCGAAGTGGACTATAATGATTGGTTTCTTGTCATTTTTAAGGCGTAAGGATCATAACATCCTACTTTACACTGATATGTAGACCTATTTTATAATTTCTCATGCTTATGATACTATTTTGACATAGATCCATATTGTACTTGATTGGGTGGCCATCTTGGTTTTCAGCTAAGCATAGATATGCCTTCTTTGAAGCAGACAATCCTTTGATATATTGGTTTTTTTGCTTGCATGTACCTTTTAAGTCTTGAGTTTGTTGACCTCCACCTATTTTCACCTCTCATATTCATCTATACTATTATTATAATGCATTTTAACGTTTAATTAATTTATGAAAATGTCTCTTCTTCCTTCCCATGGAAATTGATTATGTAGTATGTTTAATTTGATTTATGATTTGAATTGGAACTAGTATTGCGAATTTATGTTATTGTTTTATATATTTATTATAATTCATATTTATATGCTTGTCTGGATTTAAGGAAGGTTTTCTTTCCATTTTGTGTGCAAGTGCTGAGAAAGATTTGGAAATGTTAGAAAGTATTTGGATTACTCAAGACACAAAAGGGACCAACCTAGACATGTATTTTTCCATCTTCAGATTACTCAAAGCACAAAAGGGAGTAACCTAAACATGTATTTTTCCATCTTCTTTCCCTAAAGTTATCATAATGTTATGGAAATTAGTAATGTTTTTTTGCATTCATTCTCTAAGTGATATAACCTTAGTCATTGGAGACTTTTCCCTATATTATATAAAGGAAAACATTTTCTAATTTGCATATGCTCTTTTCCTTATGTCTAGAAAATGAAAAGAAAAATTGTATTTTTCAATTAAATTTATCTTATAAAAAATTCCCAATTTTATTTTTATTTCTATTTCATGTATCATTTCAAATATATTTCTTTATTTTACGTGTTGTGTTAATGATTTTTTTGTTAATTGTATTGCTACTTCAAACCTGGAATAGTTTATGATTCATTCACGAGGTCAAGTGGATTCATTTGGAGGTTATAATGGTAAACAATTGGAATGGACCTCATGTTATAGGAGTACAAGCCCAACTTAGTTGTCAAATCCACCAGTGACCCAAAAAAAAAGAATAAATAATTTAAAAAATAAAAAAATAAACACACTTCAAGGATGCTAAGAATAATTTAAAAATTTGACGAAGAGTTACTTGTCATTACTTTCTGCTTGCATAAATGTGGATGCCATTGTAACTTGGAAATATTAGCTAGTGCAAACATATAAGTTAAATTATTGTTAAACTATAGGCATTAAAACACTTATCATACATCTCACATTGCCTAATATATGAGTTAAACATATATGCATTGAGAAAATGTAATAAAATTCTTAATTGTGCAGATTCGATCCCATTTTGCCATAAAACTCTTAAACTATAAAAATATTATTTTATAGTACCATGACTTATGTTCATATGACATTTTTTTCAATTAATCATTTTAATTAAAATATAATATAAAAAATGGTATAACTATATTTGAGATAAATTTCAACTTATTTTATATCTAACTAGTATCAAGAATATTTTAAAATATAGTTTTAACTTAAATCAGAATTCACTATCAATAATTAAATTCAAAAAAATCATTCCAAAATAACGAAACCTACCGGACCAATTTAATACTCAAACCTACTGGACCAATTAATAAATCTGTTGACTTCGCCCATGGCTCCACCTACATGATCTCCAAGTCGTTGCTTTGTTCCTAACGAGAGTGTTTTTTTTGGGTTTTGGTTGATGCCGAGTGTGGAGTTGGGTGCAACAAACAGAAGGTAGTGGTGGTTCTATGGACACTTCCATAAAAGAATAAATGGGAACTGGCTATTTTCATACTTGATTTGAATTATTATACCATAAGAGTAACCATTGTATTTGAAGTCTTCTTCATATTTTAGTTCCAAAGTTCAAGTTCTGAGATTTTGATCCTTTGTTATTACAATTTTAAAACGGTTGGGCCTTCGTATATTTAAAACTTATCCACCATTATGTGTTTAAAGTTATACAAACATTCCTAGAGACCATACTTAGAATCACATACGGCCAACCATGAGGAACTCAGAAACTTCCAAAAAGGGGTTATTGGCGTTCTATGATTTATTTGTTTTGGCAATTCATATTAACACATTGGATTTCCTTCGATCAATCATTTTTAATTTCTTTTTTCGGTTTGTTTGTTTTTCTATATTGTGTTGTTTTATTAGGATTTTTGTTTGAATGAATGAATGATATTTTAACATCCACAAAATTAAGAATAGTTTATGGGACTACCAACCTCCTTGTTTTTCGCTTTTTACAATTCAATCATTTTCTTACTGTCCGTCTTTTATAATTCAATCTTTTTCTTACTCAAATTAATGATGAGATAGCCCAACATTATAATAGTCCCTCACTGAAAATACAATGTCAAGGAACCGATACTAACATGTTTCCATAACTTTAATGTCTCCGAAAGCATCACATTCGAAAACAAAATGTTTTTCTAATTCCACCGCCCCATAAGTGCAAAAGGTACACACTTGTTCTTCCCAAGCTTCTTTAGGTCTTTTCCACCGCCTCGTTTTGCACCGAAGTTGATGTGATTTAGTTCTTAATTGAGCAATAAGAATCTTTACTCTCCACAGAATGCTAGCTCCAATGTACTTTTTTTGTTGGAGATCACATGTGGGGTTGAATTCCTAAACATAGTACTTCTTTCTACCCAACTCTTTTCCCCATATACGCTTATGGAACTTCTCCATAACAAAATTTTTTAACTCCTTACTATTTGTGGGACGGGCATTGAGGTAGATATTCCTTTTTTGCATCCATTTGTTGTTTTGTCTCATCCATTATTTCTTTCTTTCACTCATGCATTACTCCCATTTTTTCAATTCTTTTTAGGTACCTTATGAGACACACCATAGAAATTACTTTAATGGGAGTTGGTCCTGCATCATTCAACATTATCTCATAAAGAATGGAACTTCTTATTTTAAACTTTGTCATGATCCAAATTTTTTGTATTTTCTCAATTTACTTCCATTTTGTTATGGTATTTCCACCTGGGATAGACCTGCAAAAATACTTTTCCCCTGATTCAGAGACCTTGATTAAGAACACATTGTGAGTGGAGGAACCAGCACAACATGTGTCTAGTTGGCAATATGTTGAGGCTATCAGGGTTGTCGATGGTTTGGAGAGGGTGTTCAATCTAGTTAGCAACAGGAGGTTTCATTATCTAATTTTAAAAATTCCAAAGCTCTGAAGAAGCATGCCATTAAGGGAAGAGATAAAATCCAAACCCTAACTCTCAATGTTGATATTTACTGGGATAGTGTTGAGATATTGAAGTAGAGGACTCTAGTTGGCCATTGGAAATATACAAAGATGACGTGGGAGAAGGTTAAGGAATTGGTCAATAAATGTTGGTTTCGCATCTTGAAATACTAGTCGAAAATCAACCTTTTGTTTAACGGCTGGATCTACATTCATTTCCTCAGCCACAATGATGTGGCATTGATATCATCTCCTCCATGGGTCAGGGGATGGGGTTTCCTGGCTCTCTAAAGATGGTAGGCAGGATTTAACCCTTTCAAGGAAATTTCCATGAAGGAATATTGTTTGGGCCAAATTGTTGGGATTGCCTCAGGCAGGTGATTATGGCCATTGTAAATAAAATTAGAAAATTTTATTATTAGGATAATGAGAGTTTTGGTCATATGGACAAGAGGATGGCTTGGGTGTTGGTGGAGGTGGAATATACCATGAATATACAAGAGGTTTGGTGGCTAAATTGGATCTCCTTTGTGCCCTTTTAATTTTAGATGGATAATTGATCACTGGGGTTTGTCATTTAGGTGTTTAGAGTGTCATGAGATTGGACACTTATTCGCTTCTTGTCCTTTGAGGGTCTCTCATGGTCGGTGACCAAGACCTCGAGGATAATTTTTTGGTCTCTTTGTGCCGACACAATTTGCTCAAGATAAACAAAATGAGTTGGATTGGGATATTCAAATGGAATTGAATCATTGTGATGGCTATGGTCCAGGTATACCTCTTACCTTGACCCTCCATTTTCACTTGTAGTTCCTAGTAAGAATGGTTTTGTTTCCCTACAAGACAATTATTATAGGGCTCTTGAGTCCCACTTGATTGTCAATACTACATCATGTGATTTTTTTTCCATTGTGCGATGGGTGTGGAGAGATTCATTCCTAAATCAATTGTTAATTGCATCCATGCAAGGGGTCAGAAGCCCAATGTTTTGTTGTCATTTCTCCAATGCATTTGTCGGATGGGGAAGTTAATGTTGGTTTTAGAGCCATTATCGTTCAAATAAGAAAGAAGTGAACAAAATTAGGAAACTAAATCGCACACACAATTTTAACACAAAGAATTACATGGTAAAACCCTAACAATGTGTCAAGGAAACCTCCACAAGGAAAGGGATTGACAACTTATTAATCAAATATGATTCTCCATGGTTACAAGTGTCTCAAGCAACCCCAATTAATATGGGCTTAATTAGTTACATAACTCCTTCTCGTTATACAACTGACTGACTAGTAATAAACCAAATTTACCCATAATTAAATTATTTACATTACTTTGTTGTCACATTTCAACAATCTCCACCTTATGAACAATTTTCCTAACCCCTTGCCCATGCCCATTCATGATCTCTTCTACAAGCCAAGAGAATACAAACACCATCGAAGCTTCTCTACTATAACTGGATTCATGAATATGTCTACGCTATTCTCTTATGCATGGACCATCTTAAGAGTTAATTTACCTCCATCGAACACGTGTCTCACAAAATGATACCTTACATCAATGTGCTTGGTCTTGTTGTGATAAGTTGGATCTGTAACCAAATGAATATCACTCTGATTGTCACAAAACACATTCACTTTCTATTGTGTCCTTCCAATCTCAACAAGTAGACCTTTTAAACTATATACTCTACTTCATTAGTGGACAAAGCAATTGTTTCTTGAAGCTTTGACATCTAACTAATTGCTCCACCTACAAGAGTAACGACATAACTTGTAGAAGATCTTCTTTTGTCTAAATCACCTACATAATAAACATTCACATGTACGCAAATTTATCCTTCACTACCGTTAAAGATGATGCAATGGTCACTTGTGCCTCTCAAATCCCAAAGCACCCATTTCACCGCTCGCCAATGTTCTTCTCCTGGATTTTCCATGAACCCGTTGACAACTCCAACTGCATGTGAAATTTCAGGTCTTGTAAATACCATCACATACATTGAGTTACCTACCACATTTTCATATGGTACACGAGACATATACTTATTTTCTTCATCGGTTCAAGGACTCAAAACCGAAGAAAGTTTATAATGGAAGGCTAATGTAACATTAACAGGTTTCACATTGTTGATACCAAACTTTTCAAGTACTCTTTCCACATAATTTTGTTGTGATAACCAAATCTTTCCTTTTTTTTTGCTTTGTGTATCTCCATGCTTAAGATATGTTTTTCTGCTCCAAGATCCTTCATATCAAACATCCTAGAGAGTTGATCCTTTAACCTATTAATCTCTTCCATGCTTTTGCTTGCAATAAGCATATCATCAAAATACAAAACCAAGATATATGCCACTGAAACTCTTGAAGTATACACAATGATCATACTCACTTCTAGTAAAGTTCTGGCTCACCATGAAGGAGTCAAATTTCTTGTACCATTCCTTGGGAGACTACCTCAAGCCATACAATGATTTCCTGAGCTTGCAAACTAATATTATGTTGTGACCTTGTACAAAACCTTCTAATTGTTCCATATAAATCTCTTCATTCAAATCACCATGTAGAAAGGTTGTTTTAACATCTAACTTTTCTAACTCAAGATCAAGTAATACAATTAGTGCTAACACAGTACGAATAGAAACAATTTTTACTACTAGTGAAAAAATCTCATGAAATTCATTACCTCCAACCTGAGAATACCCTTTTGCAACCAGCCTCGCCTTATACATGTTAATATTGCCATCAAAATTTCACATCAATGTGAAGATCCATTTGCATCCGACAACACTTCTCCCTTCAGGAAGTTCTACAAGATCCCAGGTTTTGTTCTAGGCTAAGGAATCCATTTCTTCATCCATAGCATTTTTCCACTTTTCACTATCTGCATCATTCACTGCTTCCTAATAACTAGAAGGTTCCTCATATTCATTAATCAATGCAAAAGATGAACCAAAATATTCATACCTTTTAGGTGTTCTTCTTTCCCTTGTAGACCTTCTTAGAGTGACTGGTTTTTGATCTGGTTCTGAAATTTCAACAGTTTCCTTTGTATCTTCTTCATGTTTTTTCTTCAGAAGTCTTTCCTTCCTTTCAACTTTCTAAAAAAGGTTAGTCTCCAACTGAATTTACTGATTAGAAAATACCTATTCCTATTCAACTTTTCAACATCCGATTTTAGAAGAAATATTCATCAAATATTACATCTCTACTAATGACTATCTTCCATGAAGAAGGATCCCACAACTTGTATCCTTTCACTACATAATCATACCCAACAAAGACATAAAATTTTGATTTTGGATCTAATTTTGAGTTTTGATTTCTTGGAATAAGAGCATAGGCATCACAACCAAAAATCCTTAAATGTGAATAATCACAACACTGACCCGACCAAACTTCTTTAGGAATTTTACAATTAATGGAAACTGAAGGTGATGTGTTTACTAAATAACAAGCAATGGATATTGCTTCTACCCACAACTCATTTTGCAGGTTAGCATTGTTGATCATGCTTCTGGCTCTTTCCATAAGGGTCTGATTCATACGTTCAGCAACACCATTTTGCTGAGTATAAATAGTAGTTTTATGTCTAACAATCCCTTCATCCTTACAGTATTGTTCAAATTCTAAATAAGTAAATTCATTGCCATTGTCAATTCTTAAACATTTAATTGATTTGTTTGTTTTATTTTCCACCATAGTTCTAAATTGTTTAAAAACATTAAATACATCAGCTTTCTTTTTCAACATATAGACCCAGAATTTCCGATAGAAATCATCAATAAATGTTAAGAAGTATAATGCACCTCCACAAGATACGATAGGAGAAGGTCCCCCAAGGTCATAATGGATATAGTCCAAAATTTCTTTACTATTATGACTTCCAGTTTTAAATTTTTGTTTACACTGTTTTAACGGTGCTAGACCCACCAACATGTCAAGGGATCTCCCCGGTAAGAAGTCCCAACCAGACCTCAGACCATTTAGAGTAGTATCCCCAGTGGTGGGTATTAAAGTAGTGGCTTGGCCGTGGTAGCACACAGAGGTAAGTATGATAACTTTGTCGGAAGAAATTTGTTAATGTGAAAATTCCTAGAAGGTGTACCAAAAATCGTCACTTAAGTCACTAGGTGACAAGTGACCCTAACAACAATTTGATGGCTTCTTTCGTTCTAGATCTACAATACAAATGGAAAATATGTAGTAAAAGAAAATAAGATCTAAAACAAATAGCCGCAAAATAGTGTATTTAGAATAATAACCCAAGTGGAAAGACAATTTTAAATGAATAAATCTTTATTGATAACACCTAGTGAAGGAGATCTACAGATTGGTCTATAATTCCCCCTCCGTGGGATGGGTCCTGATATCCTTGATGCTTCAGAAATAGAATTCCCTCTCTCAATTGTGAGAAAAAACCCAAACAAAAGTGAAGAACTCAAAATGGGAGCTCAAGGAAAATGACAATAATGCTGATGATGATAATGATCATGGTGAAGAATGGATGAAAAACCCTCCTTTATATAGCAAAGTATGGAGTTAATCTCGAAAATGGAGAATAATAAAATATTATTGACCAAATTTAGATTTAACTACTTAGAATACCTTATTATATTTATTGGAGGGAAAAGGAATTTAAAATGGTTAAATTCGTTTATTTAGAAATAATTAACAAATAAAATGATTTATTAATTATTTCGCAAGAAACAAGAAATGTGTGAAATCAAAAAAAATATTAAATGGTTCTTTAATAATTATTCTAATAACATAAATAAGGAAATTCAAATAAATAATGATTTATTTAAATATTCCTAAGGGATTTAGTCAAATGTGACAATGAATAATTATTAATGTTGAAATGTGGCAACAAGAATATTCCAATTTAATTTGTCCTTGAATTAAATTGTGAATTAAAATCGAATTTAGTCTTAACAGATACTTGGAAATAATTAATTAAGTTATTTTGACTTAATTAATTGGAGAAGTTCAAGTTAGAAGTCTTTCTGAAGTCATGCAAGAGTTATCTCTTAAATTAAGGAGATAAGATTGAGTTATATTTGAGTTGTAATTAGTTAACTCAGTTTACTGAGTTAAGTCCAGTTAAATTAGTTCCAAACTGTTTGAGGAACTAATGGTGAGCTAACAGTCAGTTGATGCATGCATGCACTCAGCTAGTGTACTCCAGTGAACTGAAGATTCCCTCATTAGAAACTCATGCTGACTCATGCATGCAATTAAGAATCATTCCTTGAGGATTGTGCAGTTCTGACAGTGTGTGAGATCAGGTGATCATCCACTTGGTAGATGATTTTTCCACTAGATAAGAGAGAATCATCCCAGAGAAACAACACAAGCAAATAGGAGCTTGGAGGGCAAAGAGGAAGGCTAGAGAGAAGCCAAGATTGCCTGTGAGCATCTGTGACGATTGTACTGAGAGCTAGCTAGTTGTGAGAGCTAAGGCTTTGTATAATTCCTATGTATTTCCACCTTGTATGATAATACAGATAGTGGGGTTTTTAGCTGAGGCTTTCCCCAAAGTATTTTCAGTGTAATGTCATTGATTCTCAAATCTCTAGTTATAGTTTTCAGCTCGATCTTTAAGCTTCCCCAAATTGATGGTAAAAGTAGGTTATAGTATTCCTGTTTGATTATATGCATTATCGGGTTAACCTACAAATATCAGTTTCTACATGGTATCAGAGCTAGATTTGTAGAAAATTTTCTACCTGTATCGAAGCTGTGGAATATTATCGAGAAAAGAATTCGAAGTTTGAATTTCAGGTTGCAGGTGCAATCGAATTCATATCATACTTCAAGGTGGCCAATGGCGTCTATGGCTTTGAAGACTTCGAGTATGCCTTGGAAGGTAAGCTTGAATTACATAGCATGGAAAGATAGAATGGAGGTTGTATTAGAAGACAATGGCTTGAAGGAATTCATTGATCAAGAAATCCCAAAGCCAGCTCCAACTAATGCACAAGAGTTGGCTGAGTGGAAGAAGTGTGTGGCATAGGCGAGATGGATCATCCTTGATGGAGTTTGAGACCATATTGTCTCGAGTATCCATGGGAAGAATACTCCATTTTAAATGTGGAATACATTGAAGGACCTCTACCAGAATAGTAGCGACCAGAGGAAATTGGTGCTCAAGGATAAGCTTTGAAGAATCAAGATGGAGAAGGGCGATACTCTTTCCACATATCTGAACAAGTTTACCATCTACAAAGATGAGCTTGGCAGTGTGGGAATAACCACTGCGAATGATGATATGGTGAGCCTTTCTCTCCTTGGCCTTCCAAAGAGCTGGAATAGTTACCAGGACTCTATGAATGGAAGGGAGAAACTATCAGATTGGGAATGACTGTGGTCGGATCTATGCAGGAGGAGATCAAGAGGAGCACAAGAGATGGTTCTTCATCCAAGGATGATGATGAAGAAAATCTGGCCTTAGCAAGTAAGGCAAGGAAAGGGAAGGGGAAGGCTTCCCATTCCAAATCAAATTCTTCTCATGGAGGGAAGAAGTGTGACATGTCTAAAGTGAGATGCTTTAATTGTCACAAGATGGGACATTATATGACTAATTTCCCATCAAAGAAGTCCAAGAAGGGATCCTCGGAAGGATTGGAAGGTGAGGCATTAGTCTCTCAGTTCGAAATGGACTTTACCCTCATCGCATGCATGGTGTCATAGATGATGGGTTGTGTTTAGTATCTTCATAGTTAGCTTCATTCCACATGACCGGTGATAAAAATTTATTCAGTGCCTTCGAGGAGAAAGACCTCAAGGTGTGCATAGAGATGGGTGATGACGGAAGGTATAGTGTTTCAGGAGTGGGCACGGTTGCTTTTCAGAGGGAGCATGGAGCTCGTATCACCTTGACAGATGTGAAGTATGTGCTTGGACTAAAGAAGAACTTGGTATCGGTCACGATGTTGGAGGACAAAGGCTATAATGTTGTCTTCAGTAAAGGAAAGGCATTCCTAAGACATATAGCCACGGGTCAGACCAAGAGGATAGGGATTCGGATGAAGAATCTCTATAAACTAGAGGGAGATGATTATGTAGCATTGAGTATGAAAGAAGAATTTGTGCAAAGCCAAGACATTGGCAAGTTATGGCACAGGTGATTGGGCCATTTGCATCATGGCGCTTTGAAGATAATGCAGCAGATATCTACAAGACTTCCCAAAGGTAAACTTGAGCAAGTTGACACATGTAAAGGTTGTACCTTGGGAAAGTACACCAATTCCTCCTTTCATGATCGAGACAGTCAAGCAAAGACTATATTAGAGTGAGTTCATACTGATGTGTGTAGACCATTCTCGACGGCATCCACAGTGAAGCCAAGGCATTATGTGATTTTCATTGATGACTATTCTCGTAAATGTTGGATTTATTTCATGCAGAAGAAGGACCAAACCTTCACAAAGTTTCTTGAGTTCAAAGATTTGGTCGAGAAAGAGTCAGGGAAAAAGATCTAGGCCTTGAGAAGCGAAAATGGTGGAGAATATGTCTCTCAAGAGTTTAGGGACTTCTGTGCAGCGGAATGAATTAAAAGAGAGTTGATGGCACCTCATAACCCATAGTGGAATGGAGTGGCCAAGAGGAAGAACAGAACTATTGTAGGGGCAGCATGGGAAATTCTACATGACCAAGGCCTACCACTTCACTTGTGGGTTGAGGCACGCAACACAACGGTATATTTGCGGAATAGAAGCCCACATCACATACTTGGGATGAAGACGCTAGAGGAATATTTCTCCGGTAAGAGACTAGATGTGGGTCACTTTAGGATCTTTGGCTCATTGGTATATTGCCATGTGACAAAGGATGCATGGAAGAAGCTTGAGCTGACAGCAGAGTTGGGGATATTTGTGGGGTACATTGATACACCTCACAACTATCGAGTGTACTTGCCTACCAGTCAGAGGATAGTGGTTCGCAGAGATCTCAATTTTGATGAGTAGAAGGCCATGTGAGTTTCCCTTGAGAGGGAGCTCCAACTACAGGCTATGGAGGAACTATTGACTCCTAAGGAGGAGGAGCCTCAGACTAATGTGGAGCAGCCACATGTAGAGGTTCCAGGAGTGGAGAAATCCACTCAAGCAGATTCTTCTAGAGATGGACAAAAGTGCACAAGAGAAGTTGATAGATTGTTGGAGGATGTGAGAGAGAATGTGGGAGCACCATTTTATCAACGCAGACAAAGGAGGCCACCTGAGAGGGACACTGCCTACATGGCCCTTGTTAGGGAATGTGTTGAGACCGAGCCATCTTCCTTTGAGGAAGCAGTGCAGTAGCCGATTTGGGTTGATGCTATGGTGGAGGAGTATGACTCCATAGTTCGTAATAGTGTTTGGGACGTGGTTCTGATACCAGAGAACAAGTCATTTGTGAGTTCCCATTGGCTTTACAAGGTAAATTGACATAGGACCAAGACGCTGACATTTTGACAAAGGCATTGTCAAAGTGTAAATTCGAGTTCCATAGAGACAAGATCGGGGTGGCAGATAATCCCTTTCTTGTTGAGAGGGAGTGTTGAAATGTGGCAACAAGAATATTCCAATTTAATTTGTCCTTGAATTAAATTGTGAATTAAAATTGAGTTTAGTCTTAACAGCTACTTGGAAATAATTAAGTAATTCATTTTGAATTAATTAGTTGGAAAAATTCAAGTTAGAAGTATTTTTGAAGTCATGAAAGAGTTATCCCTTAAATTAAGGAGATAAGATTGAGTTATATTTGAGTTGTAATTAGTTAACTCAGTTTTTTGAGTTAAGTCCAGTTAAATTAGTTCCAAATTGTTTGAGGAACTAATGGTGAGTTAACAGTTAGTTGATGCATGCATGCACTCAACTAGTGTACTCCAGTTAACTGAAGATTCCCTCATCAGAAACTCATGCATGTCTATTTTGAGAAAGACCTATTGAGATTGAAATCAAGGATAGTGTACTATCAATTGTATGTGTTTTCTTATAAAGAAAACTCATGCATGCAGTCAAGGATCATTCCTTGAGGATTTCACATTTCTAATAGTGTGTGAGGTCAGGTGATCATCCACTTCGTAGATGAGTTTTCCACTAGGTAAGAGAGAATCATCCCAGAGGAACAGCGCAAGGAAATAGGAGCTTGGAGGGCAAAGAGGAAGGTTGGAGAGAAGCCAAGATTTCCTATGAGCATCTATGAGGATTGTACTGAGAGCTGGCTAGCTATGAGAGCTAAGGCTTTGTATAATTCCTATGTATTTCCACCTTGTATGATAATACAGATAGTGGGGTTTTTAGCTGAGGCTTTCCCCAAAGTATTTTCATGTGTATTGTGCATTGATTTTTCTTCTTCTAGTTATATTATTCATCTTGATCTTTAAGCTTCCACAAATTGATAGTAGAAGTAGGTTATATAGTATTCTTCTTTGATTTATATTGCATTATCATGTTAACCTACATCAAATTTTCTACAGAAAACCCTAAACATCCAAAAACCTAACCCTAGGAGATGAAGCGCCAAAACTATCTGTTTGGGTAATTGGGTACATCAACTTCCAGGAGCCGTAACTTTGGCATACGATCTTTGTTTGATGCACATAATACCTCGTTAGAAATAACTATCTGAGGACTACAACTTTTGGTTGCAAACATGATTTAATGACTCATGTTTTCCCATTTTACAAAAAAACTTCGTTTAGCGCCTTAAAACAACTCTAGAAGTTCAGGATCCAAAAAACTGCCAAAAATAGTAAATTATGCTACAATTAAGGAAACTGAAAAAATAAATAAATAAATAAATGAAAGAAACAGCAGTGGGGATCCAAGTGGAATTTATGATGGCCACCAATATCCGCTTGAACCAGTGCTCGCCCCTTAGGAAGCAATGGTGTCCATTGCGTTGAGTGCCTCCATGAGATGGGGAAACTTCTGTTGAACTTGGTCCCTAGTGAACCACTTGCCTTGGTGCTGGATTTATCCAGCTTTAACAGCTTGATACATTTGGATATTCTGTTGGCATGTATTCTTGATCTATGTGTCCATGATTTGATCAATTGTGGCATGTTCCATGCAGTTTGGATTTAACTCTGTTGGTGTGAGTTGTTATGCAATATCAGATGTGTCCATTAATGGTGGAAAGTATGGTCGAAGGCAGTCCATGTTGAACATTAGGTGCAGGCCAAGGAACAGTGGAATTTTGAGCTCGAAATAATTGTCCCCGAAGGCCTTGGTGATGGTGTATGGACCATATCAGAGTGGCTGAAGCCTATGGTGGGGCCCAGTGAGGCGGTCCTTCTGCAAATGTAGCCAAACTTTGTCACCTACCTGGAACTTGTGTGACACCTGATACTGATCATGTCATTGCTTTTACTTGGCATTGGCTTTGTCCAATATGTCATGGACCTGTTATCCAATGTGTTGTATGCACTCAATGAAGTTGTTAGCCCTGTCAACTTTGGAATGGACATGGGTTGAAGCTGCCTGAGTAGCTGCAAATAGTATGGCCACATCAATGGAACATAGTGGTTGGAATCGTAGCCCCGGCTGAAAAGGGTTGTGGCCAATTGAGATATGGAGAGATCTATTGTAGCTGTGTTGGACATAGGGGAGGCTTTCATCCCATGTGCGTGGATTCTTTGAGTGTACATGCACATAATGTGTACGATCATCATATTGATGGCCTCTGTTTGACCATCAATTTGGGGTGGAAATCCATGGACTTTATGAGCTTGGTATCCAGCATCGACCAGAGACTTGACAAAAATGTACTTAGGAACCTCCTGTCCTAATATGAGATAATGGACTGTGGGATCCCAAAGTGCACCCATACTCATTCAAATAAGAGCTTAGTAGTGGCTTCTATTGTGATACTCTTCATGTAGGCCACCATAATAGCCATCTTAGAGAATCTCTCGATGACCACGAAAACATAGTTGTTGCCATGCATAGTCGAAGGGAGGCCTGACATGTAATCCATGGAGATGGATTCCCAAGGTCGACTAGGAGTAGGAAAAGGAGTATATAGGACTTGCGCCTTGATGATCGATTTGGCAATGGCACAGGAAGTGCAAGATATGATGTATGATGTACTTCCCAACATCTCGCCAAAAGTTCGTCCAATAAAAATACTTTTGCAACACTGCCACTATTTTCTCTACTCTGAAGTTTCCAACGCTCTGATTGTAGTGCGCCTCCCAAATCATCTTGGCACGCTTGCTTGAAGGAACATAGTGGTGTCCTAGGAGTGTTACATAGTATTTTGTTACACCTCCTGCACTTCCCCATGACATAACCTAAAGTGCCTGAAACATTACCATCATGCAGTGTACTTATTTAGATATGCAACTCATATCCTCCCTAGAAAATTGATTGGAAAATACCTTGAGCTTTCCCCTGAAGAAATAGCTCTAAAACCCTAATTTTGAGACTCATCGCTCTTATGAGGTTAAAAACCGTGATGGTCACTTGTTGTGTTATACCAGACCTGCGATGGGATCATTGTGTTTACTTGTATACCCGCGATGATCCCAAAGAGGATGAGAAGCACGACGAGCTGGAGGTTGCTTAGCGTAGATGAGGTTGAATTCTCCCAACTTGGCCTCTTGGTCATATCGCTATGAGATACCTTCTTGAGATGAGGGCCTAATCCTATCTTTGGAGAGGTCCTAACTCCCTTTCCTAACCTATATATTCATCCTCTCCCATTCCCAAATGCTTGGTCAGGTTAGAGGCCGGTTGGTCTATGTCTGTTTGCACCCTTATGCTAAGATTGTGCCTAGAGGCTATTCATTTGACCTGGAGAAGGAGTGCTTGGAGAGTTCTTGGCTTGGACTTGGATTACCACTCAAGGAGATCCTATTAACATCAAGGCTTTGGCTGAAGGATTCCCTTTACTTTCTAATAATACACATTTGTTGGTTCATCATCCCAAAATGTATATGTTCATGTATCATTTAGCTTGACATTCCTTGATCAGTTAAGTAGGTTGTTATTGGATTTGCTATTTGTTTTGGCATGCCTTGTCATGTCTTGACCACTTGTGCAGGTGCATAAATACTGAGAGAACTAGGAACAAGCCCATGACATAAGTGGTTCAGGGTCCTCAACAAAAGAAATCAGAATAGCAGTAAAATGAGGTAGGCAGTCTCCTTTGTTCTTCTTTTCAATTGTAACCTATGAAGATGTCTAGTTAATTGTCACTTCAGTTTCTAGACCCACTCTAGGCTAGATGGATTGTCTCTGTCCACAGAGAGGATTAACCCTGTCAACAAAATGGCGATCCCGTTGGGAAGCATGACCCTTTCCATTCAATCCTTCACCTTGAATTTGTGATGAGTTTGACCAACTGTCATTTTTCTAACTTGTTTTCTTTTCTATAACTATTTTCACTTGCTAGTGTTTGCTTGAGGACATTGGTTTCTGTCTGATCTTGAATATTTTGTATTTTTCCTTGATTTTTCTCACCCATCACGAGTTTTCCTTTCACAGTCGCGATGACATTGTGGATTTGTTGAGTACATTCGTGATTATTTCTCTTTTGCCTATGACAGGTGCGATGATCCCAAAGTGTAGGAGAAAATAGGGTTTTCCTTCTTCTTTTTAGTCTTTGTGTCCTCTATCATTGAATTTCCAGTGTCTATGGTGTTTTTTAATTGATTATCTTGATTAATCTGCAAAATTTGTCTCATTGGCTTTGAAGTAAGATCTGATTTAGTTCTAGGGTTTCTAGTCAATTGGTCGTCACTCGATTCTGGTTGGTGTCATTGAGATGTTTGTTTTGTTGATTGATTGAGTCTTGTTTTCTATGGAAATCATTCAAAAATATCATTTTGCATTTATTTTAGCTTGTATTTCGAAATTTACTTTTTGTGAAAATGCATTAGATTAGTTGCATTGAAAAGTTATTTTTTGAGATTCATCATTCAAAATAGATCGCATTTTTCGATGATTGAAAGCAGAAAATTGTATTAGGTGCATCAAATCATTCAAAATGAAAAGAAAAACATAATTCATATAAGTGCAGCTTAGTAAAGTCAAATCATTTTGCTTTCGAAAAAGTTGCATTTAGGATATTTTTTGTATTTGGAAGATGAAAGTGAAAGTTAGTGGAAGTAATTTTGCATGATGCATTTTTTTTTTTTTATGCATTATTGATTGAAATTTCTTGCCTTGATTAGTCTAGATTTCATTGAAACAAAAAGCATTACTTTTCTCATATAGTTGCATCTTAGGTGTCCAGGTAACATCGTTAAGGCCTTGAAAATGAAACATAATTTCAAGATCAACTTTAGAATCTATCAGTTAATATAAGGAGCATTTGAAACATTAACGTTCATTCTTAGTGGTCTAGACTAGAGACATTCTCTAGTGTCTTTAAAACTTAGCAGTTGTCATTTGCTCTTACATTAGATAGCGCTAGCATGGACTTGTGCTCCCTGTATCGTTGAGTATATAAAGGGAGACCCCCATAGGTTGAAAAACTTTATCCATAGAAAGCCGAGTCTCCTACTCTGTAAACATGATACACTGAACACATCATTCGGGGAGATTGCATGCATGTACGTCAAGTCCTTGGTAAATTTATTTATTGAGGTGTATATTGCAATTCACAGTTACTTGGTACTCCTTTTGCGTAGAGTTACTTGAGTGGTCATTTCGATCTTTTCTAACTCTTTAAATTTGAAAATATCATTGACCACTTGTCCTTTCAAACTTGCTAAACCAATGAAAGTGACTAGATTCACTTTTTCGTCCTTTTCTCGACTCTTAAAACATGAAAGGGAAATGTTTTTGTTTCAAATTATAAACTTAATTGACCGTGGAATGACATCCTTCCTATGGAAATACTCCTTAGCAGATCTTAGGTTGATACCAATGGCAACGTTTCCTAAGTTTACCAGTGAAGGAAACACCTCTTATGGGAATCCTAGTCCTTTTCCTTCTTTTGGAAATGCTAGTGCTCCTTATATGGAAACATTGTCCCTTCCTGGATTGGCCATTGGTCTGCCAGTTTGGTTGCTTTCGACCTTGGTGGTTTCGAGTGTTGAAACTGCTTTTCAATCAAGTTCTCCTCCACCTGAACAAAATCAAACTCATGTTGATCCTAAAGTTGACCTCTCGCCTTCTTCACCTATTTCTTCACCTCGTTCTTCCTATTTGCCTAGTGAAAGTCTGGATTCTAGTAACCAGGAAGCTAAGAAGAAGAAGAAGAGGATGAAGAATAAGAAGTAAAATAAGCAAGGGGCAACCAAGCAGTCATTTCTACGGATGCAACTAATGTAGAAAAATCTTCCAACAAGCCTCAAAAGTAAAATTCCCTTGCATGTTATGTAAGGATGACCACCTTCTTCGAATTGTCTCGATATTCCCAAGGTATTAGAAGTGTGGTCCACAGGTTCATATTGACCTTTGTCATCAGCCTCTAGTGATCATGCTGGTAATAAACCTTCAACTAGTGACAATAAAGCCTATGGGAAAAAGGGAAAAGTCAAATTTCCCTGTAAGTTATGTGAAGGTAATCATCCCATTCACCTTTGTCCTCTTATGGATGAAGCTTCCAAAGAGTTGGAAAACCTTACAGCTTCTCAACCTCGTCTTTCAACTGGGTATCGAAAGCTTTCCCTTAATCCCCTGCTAATTGATCCCGTGATTGATCAAAATTCATCTTTGGTCAACCCCACTCTCTCTAAAAGTGAGTCTCATGAGTTCGTTATCAACCAACCATTGGTCAAGAAAACAATAGACCTGACTCCACCTTCAATTAACAGTATCTTTCAGTTAGAGAGTGAACCCCATACCACTCAGGTTCTTCTATTTTATTCAGTTTCAAATGAACTAGAGGTAAACCCTTTTGTTTCCAAGGTGCATGAGAGAATTTATCCTGTTCCCATCGAGGAAGAAGGCGGCTCTCACATTCCTATGACACCCCCTCCAAGTAGTTGTCACTTCTTTTGATTGGAGTTGACTGGCAGGATATCGCCTTCCATCTTATGTGCCTTTCCAGATTACAGTACAAGCTTACCATATGGTCGTAGCTAGCACAGTCGTAGAAAAGGGTGCATCTGTTAGTATTATTTCCTTAACTGCTTGGTAAGCTTTGGTTTCTCCTCATCTTGTCCCAGTCACGTAGAATCTGTTAACTTTTAACAGAGGAACCAGTCAAACGTTATGGATCCTCCCTAAGTTACCTATTACTTTAGGAGGAAAGACTATATATATAGATGTGATGGTTGTCCAAGGCCCCTTAGATTTTAATCTACTCCTTGGTCGTGACTATTTCTATGTCATGGGAGCTCTTGTTTCTTCTCTTTCGAGTTATGTGTTTCCCACATGAAGGAAACATTGTGATCATTGATCATCTTAGACTCATTGGTCCTGAATCAGCTCCCACTCAACCATCATCCCTAAATGGTTATTATATGCAAACAATATCACCCATGCCACAAGTTAATTACGTGGCCACCTATTCCATGCCCGCATCTACTAATGGTCCAGTAGGTGATTTAGAACACCATGTACTGGGGGCATTGGAGCCTGATTTTTCATTTGGATCCCTAGACATGTATCCCTTCTAGAGTGTTGTTCTCCCATCTGATGTGAAACTCTTAGAAGTCATGGCCTCTTTTGGTTTGTGATAAAGCGATTGGAGAAAAGTTCCTTGTCTTCTGTCAAGGTCCTTAAAAAATGAAACAAAAGACCACGAGGATAGTTCTTTTACTATGTCATCCTTATTAAAAAATGAAATAGGTCCCTATGAGCAAAGTTCTTTCCTTGTGTCAAGATCGTTAAAAAATGAAACAAGGACATGGAGCAAAGTTCCTTGTCTTGTGTCAAGCTCCTTAAAAAATGAAACAAAGGATATGAGGATAGTTATTTTACTATGTCAACCTCATTAAAAAATGAAACAAATCCCCTTCCAATTCGGGTCTTTGATTAGATCTCATAAAATTCTAGTCAAGTATTTCACTTTATCTCGTAAGTGAGCCTTCATTCCATCCACTTATTAGTAACCAGTAGTCTACTTAGGTGAATGAAGTGAAGCTTGGGGGGCATGTACCTCGAACTGAGTCATTATGCTGGGGGAATGCAAACCAAACTCAAGCACAGTTTATTTTTGTTTCAATCTTGTGTAAAAATGAAACCAAATCTAAGTATAGTTTGTCTTTGTTTCAAGATTGCGAAAAAATGAAATCATCCTCAAGTATAATCAAGCATAGTTTCCCATGTTTTAAACTTGTGTAAAAATGAAACCATTCCCATTTTACATCTCGTGATTGCCATTTTTATCAATCCATTTTTGCCAGATGAGCCTTGGTTCTTTCATTCCATCGTCACCATCTCTTTGGCCGATCATATGCTTTCACTTGGTTGCTTCACCCTTGCCTTAGGAACATCTATGATGAGTGGTCTTATAAGTCAGCCTCTTGACCTTTACATGTTTTGAGCAATTCCATCATCATCAGAACTAGTTGCTATCCTTTTATACCACTCATTCCTCTAGGAGGAGTCATCTTTAAGCTCTTTTCTAACTCTCTAAAACTAAAAGATTGCCTAGTACTTGTCATTTCGAACTCGTTAAAGTAAATGAATCAACGTCACCTCAGTATACGTTTACCACTTTTTGGGGATGAGATTGACTATTTACAAAAAAGGTACACCTTGATCGACATGGTCAAGAGGTTCTATCAGATATTATTTTCTACCTTTTTGGATTCGAGAGACAAATTATCAAAAGGGACATGATGGAGTTTTCTTTTTTGTTTCTTTTTCAAACTCTCTAAACATGAAGAAGACGTCGAGTTTTTCTTACGTCAGACTCGTTAAATTTTTACGGTGAAAGACTTGTCACCATGACAAGCCCGAGTTTCTCCTTCCTAGGACTTGCAAAAATTACAAGGATGAATTCATGTGAAGGATTAACTTATACAAAAAGCATATTGTATCCTCTTCAAGCTTGTGTAAAAATGAGGTACTCGCTAGAAATAGCAGGGCAAAAATGAAGATGAAACATCCTTTGTATACGCAGCATGTCCCTCTTGAACATGACACTCATATGTTTCTCGTTTCGAGTTTGGGACATCCTTACTTAGTCACTTGTCCTTCCAGGTTTGGGTGATGCATTTTTCCTCTCATTTGACTATTCCATTTCATCATTATGACCCTTGGTCCTATGTTGAGTCAAATGTTGCCACACTCCGGATTCATGTCACCAATATGTTCAAGAGAAGTCCTATCTGCAGTCTATTACCTATACATTATCTGACTCTTTGCTACAGTATTGGATATTTCTCATTTCATTCCACTTTATTCCTTGTTTCATTTCGATGATGAGGGATGCATTATGACTCTCCTTCGATGAGTCACTTCCTATCAACTTCAACTCATTATCCAGGAAGATTACTTAGAAACTCCCTTTCAGTATCTTAGAGCTTGCATGCCTTAATGGTAAGTTCTTCGCATTCGATGATAGATTTTCACTATTGGCCTTTGATCGGGTGATTCCACGACTGTTCAACTTCAGCTTCATTATCACATTTACGAATTTTACTATCATACCTTGAAATCCATTGTCATTATGGGTGATTCCTCTCGTCCCTGTTAACGGTCCACATCAATGGACGGTAATCAAGTGGTTTTCTAGCATGTTCAACTATGACATGGTCATTCACATGTTAGAATTCATACTTTTATTGGGTCGGGATGGAGCGCAAGACCTAGAGTCTTGTCTGATATGACTCAGGTTGCGTGGAGTTATGTGTTATTCATGATTGTACACATGTTTCTACTATACAGATGGCTATGACCATACCGTGGGACTTTATATTTATGATGATCCTTCTCTATCAGATGTTTGTGTCCATGCCTTGGATCTTAGATTATAGATGATCCTTATGTATTGGATGGCTACACCCATGCCATGGATCCTTTCATATAGTCCTTACTATCTGGATGGCTGCCTCCATACCATGGACTCATGTTTTGACATCATATATATATATATATATATATGGAGTTATGTGTTATTCATGATTGTACACATGTTTCTACTATACAGATGGCTATGACCATACCGTGGGACTTTATATTTATGATGATCCTTCTCTATCAGATGTTTGTGTCCATGCCTTGGATCTTAGATTATAGATGATCCTTATGTATTGGATGGCTACACCCATGCCATGGATCCTTTCATATAGTCCTTACTATCTGGATGGCTGCCTCCATACCATGGACTCATGTTTTGACATCATATATATATATATATATATATCCTATTAATATATATAAATATTTATATATTCATATATAATATATAATATAAATATAATATATAAACTATAATAGATATGCATGCATCCTTGATTTGCAGGTCTCCTGACAGTGTGTGTCCTCGTCCTTGCAAAAGCTCGTATTTTGTTTTCATGCTTTTGGGGGCATTTGTACACAGTATTTTGTCACACCTCCTGCACTTCCCCATGACATACCCTGAAGTGACCGAAACATGACCATCACACAGTGTACTTATTCAGATATGCAGCTCATATCCTCACTAGAACATTGATTGGAAAATGCCTTAAGCTTTCCCCTGAAGAAATAGCTCTAAAACCCTAATTTTTAGACTCATCACTCTTATGATGTTAAAAACCGTGATGGTCACCTATTGTATTATACCATACCTGCGATGGCATTGCTCTGTTTACTTGTATACCCATTATGGTCCCAAAAAGGCAATTTTCCCAAAGAGGATGAGACGCTTCATGATCTAGAAGCTTCTAGAGTGGCGAGATGGAGGTTGTTCAGTGTAGATGAGATCGAATTCTCCCAACTTGGCCTCTTAGTTTTATCCCTATGAGCTAGCTCCTTGAGATGAGGGCCTAATCCTATCTTTGGAGAGGTCCTAACTCGCTTTTCCAGCCTATATATTCATCCTCTCCCATTCCCAAATGCTTGGTCAGGTTAGAGGCTGGTTGGTCTATGCCTATTTGTACCCTTGTGCTAAGATTGTGCCTAGAGGATATTCATTTGACTTGGAGAAGGAGTGCTTGGAGAGTTCTTGGCTTGGACATGGATTACCACTCAAGGAGAGCCTATCAACATCAAGGCTTTGGTTGTAAGCTTCCCTTTACTTTCTATTAATACACAATTGTTGGTTCATCTTCCCAAAATGTATATGTCCATGTATCATTTAGCTTGACATTCCTTGATAAGTTAAGTAGGTTGTTATTGGATTTGCTATTTGTTTTGGCATGCCTTGTTGTGTCTTGACCACTTGTGTAGGTGCATAAACGCTAAGAGAAGCAGGAACAAGCCTATGATACAAGCGGTTCGGGGTCCTCAACAAAGAAAATCAGAATAAAATCAGAATGAGGTAGGCCATCTCCTTCGTCCTTCTTTTCAATTGTAACCTAGGAAGATGTCTAGTGGATTGTCACTTCAGTTGTTAAACCCACTCATTGGGCTAGATGGATCATATTTGTCCATAGAGAGGATTAACCTTGTCAACAAGGTGACATAATAGTTTATCCTGGAAGTGAAAATTTGGAACTTTCTTGCCATGCAGTAGCATCTGGTATGTGTTTTTGAATTTTGGATCTTTCTTGTACAAAATGTGGCCACCTTGAACTCTAGTGCCCACAAGAGTCGAGCACAATGGTCAGTGCCATGATTGGTGGTCGGGTGAGGCAGTATTCAACATTATTGGTGTTTCCCTTCTTGTACTTAATGCTCAAATGGAAATGTGGTAGGTATGTGGACCATTTTTTATGGCAATCATTCTGCAACTTCCCTTGTGTATGTATCAACTACCGGGGTCGGTAGTTTGTGTGGATGACCGTTTCCTTCCCCAAAAGGTAATGCTTCCATTCTCAGCAGGCATGCACCATGGTAGACATCTCTTTTTCATAGGTGGGATACTTTCAAACTATATCTGAAAGGGTCTCACTATGATATGCCACTGGATGCCCTTATTGAGTAAAACCCACAACAATAGCATAGCCAAAGGCATCTGTCTCAATCTCAAATGGTTGTTGCAGTTCTGGTGATGTGAGCGCTGGTGCAGAGCAGAGGTGATGCTTCAACTTGAAAAACACCTTTTGTTGGGATTCATATAATTTTCTTTTTGCTTTTACTCTTGCCTTGGTGACCTGACTCAAAGGCCAAGTGAAATGAGAGAACCCCAACACGAACCTGTGGTAGAAATTGGAAAGACCCAAAAAGTTGTAGAGCTTCGTTAGAGTCATTGGGGTAGGCCAATCCTAAATGACTTGTATCTTGACGAGTTCCACATGCACACCCCTCTCATCAATTATGTACCCTAGATATTGAACCTGGGTCATACCAAAAGTGCAGTTCTCCAAATTGGCACACATCTTGTGTTGTCGCAGAGTTTGGAGGACCTATCAAATATGGCAGAAGTGCTCTTCCCAACTCTGGTTGAAGATCACGATGTCATCCAAATACACCACCATGAATGAGTTGGTAAATAACTTTAATATGTCTTCCATCAGCCTCATGAATGTTGCGGGGGAATTCGTCAGCACAAAAGGCATGACAAACCATTTGAAAAGGCCCTCAGATTTGAAGGCAATCTTCCACACATCAAAGGGTTTGATTAGTACCTGGTGATACCTAGACTTCATGTTAGGTCCCTATACTACTAGTGTAGCCCCTTATAGTTATTGTGGTGCCCATGTAACCCCCATACTATTATTATTGTGCCCCATAGAAACCCACTATTATTATTGTTGTTACCTTACATTATTATTGTTATATAGGATATTTTTATATTGTGACCCCTTAGACTCCTATATATAGATATGAGGTCTTGTCATTTGTATCATCCAAGAATTATTCATTTATGTAATTTAAAGGAGGTTTACCCCTCAAAGGGGATAATTTTTAAGTCATTGATCTATCTATTTGTGAGTTGGTTGCATAACAATTAGAGCTTTAGATTCTTGGTTTTCACTGCTTCAAATAGGTCATCGTGGCATTTTTGCTATAATGTTTTTTATATGAAGCTTAAGAAGCTGAAATTGCAACCACGTGGAGACAAAATCATGGTGAAATTCATGTATGAATTTAATATCTTGTCTCACTATATTTTCGGAGATATGATCCAAGGAAGTTAGGGTTTGTGCAGGCTCCAGAATTCCATATCAAACAGGTGACCTAGTGAAAATAGCCATAACTTTCTCTCTGAGCATCGGATTTGAATTTCGTAAAAAGTTATTGAAATTGGACAAACTTTATTTTTTTTATATCATTTTTGTAGGTTTTAACCACGTACAGATATTACTTGCATATGAATTCTAAAAACTGAAAATAAACAATGGTGAGAGCATAAAACATATAACAAATATACACAGAGATTTCCCCTAGATCCAAAAACTGGGACTACCAGATTGATTTTTCATTATGTTTCTTTCAATGTTACAATACATATATATACATGTCGAAGCATCCATAAATACCAATCCATTAACCCTAGATTAGAGCATAATTGTAGTTCCCTTAACCAGATCTACAAAATATCATGGACAAAAAACTATCATGCCCAAAACCATGCATGAAATCCATGCACAAAACCATAGGTATGTCGACCCACCTAATATAACGTCCAATTTTTTTTTCCCGAGGCACTATCCTAGATCCCGTGCAGGGGGGAAGCCCCCCCACTGTGACCCCCCCATGCGTGGCGTAGTCATGGAAAGAATATTACACATCCTAACATTCTCCCATTTGTTGTTTTTTTCCAGAGGAGAGCTTATTCATTGATCCAGCCCAGCAATGTCCATTATTTCTCTACACTAAGAGAACTTCTCAGTGTTCACAGACTTTGTCAACGCATCTACAGTATTCTTCAAAGTGTCCACCTTTACCAACAACACCTTTTTGTCCTCAACCATATCCCTCACAAAGTGATATTGATCATTAATGTGCTTTGTCTTTGAATGATAAGCAGGGTTATTTGCCAAGAAAATTTCACTTTGGCTATCATTTTGTATTCTTATAGCTCGATGTACTAACCCCATACTTGAACATAACCTTTGCAACCAAACTACTTCCTTGCTTGCATGAGTGGCTGTCATGTATTCTGCCTCAGTAGTTGAAATTTCCACTACAGACTGTCTCTTACTCATCCAACTGATTGCACTTCCAAATAGGTTAAACACATACCCACTTGTAGATCTTCTCTGATCCAGATCTTTAGTCCAATCTGCATCAACAAAGCCACGAATATGCAACACTTTGTCCAATCCTAGTCTTCCTTGGTAGCACAAACCATAATCACTAGTGCCACGCAAATACCTGAAAACCCGCTTCACTGCTATCCAATGCTCCTTCCCTGGTTTTGACATAAACCTGCTTAATACTCCCACTGCATGTGTAATGTCTGGTCTAGTACAAACCATTGCATAC
>APFE030769841.1:131948-206435 GCA_000404065.3 Pinus taeda | reverse complement strand
TTGCTCAGGTGTGTATGGAGTAGTCTTATTTCACGCTATACCACCTTCTTACAGAACTCTTCAAATTCCTTCTTGCAAAACTCTCCACTATTATCTGTCTTTAGCACCTTTATCTTCTTCTCTGTCTGGTTTTCCACCAAAGCCTTAAATTCTTTAAACCTATCAAAGACTTCAAATTTGTTCTTGAGGAAATATATCCATGTATTCATTAAGAAGTCATCTATAAATGATACATAGTACACAGACTTACTCAGTGATGGAACCGACACAAGTCCAAACACATCACTATGCACAAGCTCTAATATCTATTTCGCCCTCTTAGCACCAAAGGGGAAACTCACCCGATTCTGCTTCCCATATATAAAATTTTATAGAAATCAAAATCCAGAGAAAATTTGCATACCCTACCATACCATTATGATGAAGTATTCGAAGGCCATTCTCTCTAATATGTCCAAGCCTTTGATTCCATAGCATGTTCTTTTCTCCAGAGACCACTAGATTTTCTACTCCACTTTCAAGAACCACAAAACTGTTGCACCCATCAATAACAATGATACCTTGAAGCTTGTACAAAGTTCCAACCCAAACTCCCCACATCAATACCAGTGCTCCCCAAACCATCTTGCAAGTATCTTTCTTGAACACTATTTTTACACCTATATCATCTAGCTTGCTTACAGAAATCGGCTTTCTAGCTAATGAAGGAATATGTAGAACACCTAGAAGTGTTCTAATCCATCCACCTTGCAACTTCAACTTGACTTTTCCGCTAACAACGATTCTAGCCTTCCTGTCATCCCTTAAGAAGACATCACCACCATCATATTTCTCATACTCATAGAACCACTCTCTATGGGGAGTGAAGTGAAAGGATGCACCTAATTCAATCAACCATGCCTCATGATCTACATGTGTACTTGAAGAAGAAGCCTAGTACACATCCCCACCTTCATTTGAGGTGGTTTTCACCTCTGCAGAAGGAGCATCATTAGATCCCTTTCCTTTCTTCGGATCTTTATATTTACAATCCCATTTGAAGTGCCCTTCCTTTCCGCATTTCCAACACAACTTTATAGATTTTCCTGGAGATTTAGATCTCCCACTCGAGGACTTATTTTTGTTTCTGTTTAGGGACCATCCTCGTACAAACAAGGCATCACCATTCTAGCCCTCCATATATTTTTGTCTCATCTCTTCCGACAACAAGGATGAGACTATTTCATCAAACTACAAGGCAGTTGCATTGCTACCTATTGCAACAACTAGACTATTCCATGAATATGGTAGAGAACACAAAAAACGGATGCACTTATCTTCATCTGAAATTTTAATATCAATAGATAATAACTGACTTAACATAGTATTAAATGTGTTTAGATGCTCTGTTACTGAGTCTCCATATTTCATCCTTAGGTTATACAACTTTTTCCATAGGAACAATTTATTTGCCATAGACTTAGATTGGTATAAAGTCTCTAACTTCTCCCACAAAGCCTTTGCCGAAGCTTCCCCTAATAAATTCAACAATATTGAATATGAGACACATAATCATATTGTGCTCTTTTTCTTCCGATCCAACTTTGCCTAGTCTTCAACTAACATTGATGTTAGTTTAGTACCCAAATCTACTGTGATCCACTGATCTTTATCCACCAGTAGATCCTCCATCTTGAGTTTCCACAACTCAAAACTTTGACCATTAAATTTCTTGATCTTTATATTTCCACTGCTTGCCATCTTCTTTCACCACAAGAATCAATCCCAAAGATATCCCACTGAACAGGGTCTACCACAGGCATGAGTGAAAACCCCTCAGCAACAAAGGCATCCCCTTGAAGCCAAAATAGCTCTAATCCCAAATGTAGGTTTTAACCCCGTACAACAATTACCTGCATACGAATTTTAAAAATAGAAAATAAACAATGGCAAGAGCATAAAACATAAAATAGATATACATAGAGATTTTCCCTTGGATTCCAAAATTGGGACTACCAGATTGATTTTTCATTATGTTCCTTTTAATGTTATAATACATATATATACATGCTGAAGCATCCATTAACCCTAGATTAGAACATAACCATAGTTCCCTTGATCGGATCTACAAAATACCATGGACAGAAAACTATCATGCCCAAAACCACGTGTGAAATCCATGCACAAAACCATAGGTAGGTCCGCCCACCTAATACAGGGTCCAAAAAAATTTTCCCGAGGCGCTACCCTAGACCCTGTGCAAGAGGGAAACCACCCCCTTGTGACCCCCCGGCAGCACTCAGTGCAATGTACAAGGGGGGTTGCCGCCCCCTGCGCGTGGGGTATCCATTGAAAGAATATAACACATCCCCAAAATTTTTATGGCCGAAGTTCAAAACAATGACATGTGGCACTCCATAAATGTTTGCTCTACTAAACCACTCTATAATCAGGTCATCATGGAAGATTGAGCATAACTATTTCTTGAAGAATCCAATCTTGGTCTGACCAATTTTGTTGGAAATCAAACTCATAGGGATACTACAGGAGGGAATTTCAGGTATTGTAGATTAACAATTACAGAGATACAATAGCTACAATATATAGCTCCTAAAAATAAAGAAAGAGGTGTATATGTTTTAAATTTTGCATAACTTTTGTTTGAAAAATCAGTTTGAAGTGATTCAAAGGGCATATTGAAGCATAAATATCATTGTTTTATTCCAAAATGACTCGAAGAAAGAAAATGGAAACACCTTGCAAGCAACCAGAAATCTCTACTATGACACATGAAGAAGAAGAATAAATGAAATATGATATATCAAAATTACGAGTCCAAGCGCAACAAATTTCGCTCTCGCAAAGAGTAACAAAAAATGAAATGGAAGCTAAGATGGATGGTATGAAGAATGTATTAAAATCAGACATGGAAGTTTTAAAGGATGGATTAAAAGTAGACATGGAAGGTTTGAAGGGTGGTTTAGAAGAAAACCTGAAAGGTTTGAAAGAAGGTTTAAAAGGAGGTTTGAAAAAGTTGCTTCAAGAAATGCTTCCTAATGGCAAAAATATATTAGATGAAACTTATGATGAGAACAAAAGAAATGTTAATAATGATTTCATAGACTCTAATGTTGGATTGAAGACCCACCATATTCCAAAGATCGATATGAAGAACTTTTATGGCAAGCATTTGATAACATGGATACTACAGATGGAACAATATTTTGATCTCCATAATGTGCAACACATAAAAGGTACGCATTGCAACTTTATATTTTGAACCTAATAAATTTGTATGGTATCGATGGCTTTGTTCTCGTAAACCACTTTTCACTTCATCAATTTTCATGGAGGGAATGATAGCATGTAATGAGGATACAAAGAGCAACACCTTCTTTATCTAATTGATAAATCTCAAACAAAAGGGTTCAATGGTGGAGCATAATGAGGACTTTCAAAAATTGAATATAAGGGTAATTGATATTCCAGAGGAACATAGGGTTGATGTCTTCATAGGGACTTTAAAGGATAACATCCAACATGAGGTTCTGATCCGGATTTAAACAGGAACGCAACAAATTACAGAGATAACCATAAATACAGAGATACAATAGAAATAGTACTTCATTTAATTAATGTAAAATAATGAAATATGCTTACAAACATAAATGGAAATAAACTAGCTCGGGCGATGGTAGTTTATCTCTCAGGAGAGATGTGGTGGCTACATGCCTCTGAACTGTCTTACAATGAGGTTCGAAGGCCTATTTATTGTTGAGAAACAATGGAAAACCATAAACATCCAAAACCCTAACCCTACGAGATGAAGTGCCAAACTATGTGCCCCATTTTGGGTAAATTGGTAGATCAACTTCCCGGGGTTGTAACTTTGGCGTACGATCTTCATTTGATGTGCACAATACCTTGTTAGAAAGATATATCCCACTGCAACTTTTAGATGAGCAACATCGGTCCATGGACCCATGTTGCTCCCATTTTTCCCAAAAAAAAGTCATTTAGGGCCTCAAAATGGTTCCAGAAGTTTAGGACCCAAAAAACTAACAAAAATAGTAAATTGTGCTACAAATAAGGAAACTGAAAAACTAAAAGAAATAATGGTGGGGGTCCAAGTGGAATTGGCAGGTGGCCACAAATATCCACATGGATCATTCCTCCCCCCTTAGGAAGTAATGGTCCCCATTGCATTGAGTTCCTCCATGAGATGAGGAAACTTCTGTTGAACTTGGTCCATGGTGAGCCACTTTCCTTGGTGAAGCAGTTGGCCTGATTTGACAACTCAATACAGTTGGATCCTCTGTTGGCAAGTGTGCTTGATATGCATGTCCATGATCCGATTAGTTGCAGGTTGTTCTATGCAATCTGGATTTAAATCTGTTGGTGTGAGTTGTTCTGCAATGTCGGATGTGTCTAGTAATGGTGGAAAGTATGGCCAAAGGTGGTCCACATTGAACACTAGGTGTAGGCCAAGGTATGGGGGAATACTGAGCTCAAATTTATTGTCTCCCACAGCCTTGGTAATGGTGTAAGGACCATATTGGAGTGGTATGAGTTTCCGATAAGCTCCGGTAAGGCATTCCTTTTGCAAATGCAACTAGACTTTGTCACCCACCTCAAACTTGTGTGGCACTCGATGTTGATCATGTTGCTGCTTGTACCTGGCATTTTATTTCTCTAGAATGTCATGGACCTACTGGCGGATATGTTGGATGTGCTCAATGAATTTGTTTGCATTATTTGTTACAGACTGGACATAAGTCGAATCTTCGCGAGTAGCTGCAAATGGCATGGCCACATCAATGGGACATAGTGGCTGGAATCCCAAGCCCACCTGAAAAGGGTTGTAGCTAGTCGAGTTGTGGAGAGCCTGGTTATAGTTGTGTTGAACATAGGGTAGGCTCTCATCCCATGTGAATGAATGCTTTGAGTTGTACATGCGCAGAATGTGTACGATCATCTTGTTGACAACCTCAGTTTGGCCATCAATTTGGAGATGGAAGGTTGTGGACTTAGTGAGTTTGATGTCCAACATCGACCATAAACTGGACCAAAATGTACTGAGGAACCTACTGTCCCAATCTCAGATGATAGTCTATGGGATCCCAAAGTGTACCCACACTCATTCAAAGAAGAGTTTAGCAGTGGATTATGTTGTGATATTCCTTACAGGCTACCATAATGGCCATCTTTGAGAACCTGTTGACAACCACAAAAACACAGTCGTTTCCATGCTTAGTAAAAGGAAGGCCCGACATGTAATCCATGTAGATGGATTCCCAAGGTCATCTAAGGGTAGGCAGTGGAGTATAAAGGCCTTGCTTCATGATGGATGGTTTGGCAATGGCACACGTAGTGCAGGATCTGATGTACTTCCCAACAGCCTGTCGAAGATTTGGCCAAATAGAAATACTTTTGCAGTACTACCACCTTTTTCTTGACCCCGAAATGCCCAATAGCCTAATTGTAGTGTGCTTACCAAATCATCTTGGCACGCTCGCTTGAAGGAACACAAAGGTGACCCAAGTGGCATAACAAGGCATCCTGGAGGTGAAAATATGGAACATGCTAACCCTCCAAGAGTGTCTGGTATGTGTGGCCAAATTTTGGGTCGCTTTTGTAGATAAGTGGTCAATTAGAAGTCTCGTGCCCACAAGAGTTGAGCACAATGGTTAACGCCATGATCGGTGGTCGATTGAGGCAATCTACAACATTATTAGTGATGCCCTCCTTATACATGATATTCAAATGGAACTATTGCAGGTATGTGGACCACTTCTGATGCTGATCATTCTACAACTTCCCTTGCATCTATATGAACTAGAGGGTCGGTGGTCTGTGTGGATGACCATTTCCTTCCCCAAAATGTAATGCTTCCATTATTGGCAGTCCTGCACAATGGAGTACATCTCCTTGTCATAAATGGGATACTTTTGGACTATGTCTGAAAGTGTCTGACTATTATATGCCATTGGATGCCCATGTTGAGTAAGGACTACCCCAATAGCATAGTCAGAGGCATATGTCTCGATCTCAAACGGTTGTTGCAAGTCTGATAATGTGAGCACTGGTGTCGGGCAGAGGCGATGTTTCAACTCTATGAATGCCTTTTGTTGAGATTTAGATCAAAATAATTTTTCTTTTGCTCCTCCCTTGGTGACTTGACTCAAGGGCCAAGTGATATGAGAATCCCAACACAAACCTGCGATAGAAGTTGGCAAGACCCAGAAAGCTGCAGAGCTCTGTTAGAGTGGTTGGAGATGGCCAATCCCGAATGACTTGGATCTTGGTCGGATCCACATGCACCCCATGTTCGTTAATAATGTATCCCAGATACTGAACTTGGGTCATGCCAAAAGTGTATTTCTCTAAATTGGCACATAACTTGTGTTGCCGCAGTGTTTAGAGAACCTGTCGAATGTGGTGGAGGTGCTCTTCCCAACTCTGGCTGAAGATCAGGATGTCATCCAAGTATACCACTACAAATGAGTTGGTGAATGGATGAAAGATGTCATCCATTAGCCTCATGAAGGTTGCAAGATCATTTGTCAACTCGAAAGGCATAACCAACCATTCAAAAGGCCCTCCTTGGCTTTGAAGGTAGTCTTCCACACATCAGAGGGTTCAATTGGTACCTGGTGATATCTTGACTTCATATCGATCTTGCTGAAATATTTTCCCCCCTTTAGTTGGTCCAAAAGATCATCAATCAGTGGGATCGGTACCTATTTCAGACAGTGATGCTGTTCAGTGCCTGATAGTCAATATAGAGTCTCCAAGTCCCATTCTTCTTATGTACCAACACGATCGATCTCCCACAAGGCAATGAACTCAGTCAGATGCGAACTTTCTGCAACAGCTCTTGAATCTACCTCTTGATTTCATTGTTCTCCAAGACAGAGCACTGATAGATTGGTCCATTGGGCAACGGTGCACCTGGGGTCAGATTAATGGAGTGCTTGACCTAACAGTGTAGAGGAACCCTTGCGGGGGAGGTGAAGATGTCCTCATACTCCTCCACGACCTTGTCCATTTGTAGTTGTCGTGTGGAGGGGCCCTGTCTAGAGGTCATGGCCACCGTCTTCTTCTTTCCTTGAGGGAATATCATCAGGAAAACAAATTTCTCAGTTTTGGAAATGAGCTTACTGCATTATTTTGCAGTAACCAAAGAGATGGCGGTAGGCGGTGCCACCTCCTGTATCCTGTATAACTTATTTCCCAAAGTAACAATAACAGCATGAGGCCTTGACTCATATACAACATGTCACTTCCACATGTATGGTTGGCCTAATAATACATCAGAAACATCAAGGGGAGAAACGCCACACAGTACCTCATCCGTGAAGGGCTTGATGTTGTATGGAAGGCGACAATATTGGCTCATGCAAAGATCCCATCCTTGGTGAAGCCACCCGATGGTGTACGATTGTGGATGTGTTGTGGTTGGTAAGCCTAGCTGCTTTACAACCTCTACCGAAATGAGGTTCTTTTGGCTCCCGCTGTCGACAATGAACTGTAGCGGGGAGCCCTTTACCCACATTTAGGAGTGGAAGAGGCGCTCCTCCTCCTCTGGATCTTCAGGTTCCTCCTTCTAGATCTTCGTGGTAGAAACTGTGGCATCAGGCTCCACATCGATAATTTTCTTCCCTTTATCTTTCCCCTTATCAATTTATGAGTCAGAGTCTGAATATGCATCTAATTCTGAAGACTTTAGCTCGGCCAACAGTGACTGCTTGGCCCGACACGCACTTGTGTTGTGAGTGGAGCTCTTATGGAACTCACACCACTTTCCCGTGTCCTTCTTCAGCTTCACGGTGTTGTTCTTTGCTTGTAGCTTTGGTAGGTTGTCCTAGGCCACCCCGCCTTGGCTTTTTCCTTTGTTCAATGGTTTGGGGGAGCCTTTCCCTTGCTTCAGATTTGTAGATCCAAATTATTGCTTCTTCTGTTTAAACTTCTGCTCGATCTTGATAGCGTATCGGTACGTCGTGCCAAGCGAGGGGATGTCCAAGAATTCCATCTTGTCATGGATGTACCTGTGTAGGTAGCCATAGTATTTGAGTACCAAATGCATCTTAGAATCCTTGATACCAAACTTTGTAAGAAGGGTATGAAAAATATTGGTAAACTCTGGCACGTCTTGGTCCCTTCCCTATCGCAGTGTGGTCCACTTTATGTATTTATCCTCATATCTTTTGACCAGGTAGTACTACTCCTTGATGGCATTCCGGAATGAATTCCAAGTGGGTGCGGCTGAAAATAGTGAGGTTGTTCTTTCATCCTTCTGCTCCTAGTAGGTTTCCCACCATTCCTTGACATGGGGGGTGGCTTTGAGAAGAGTGAAAGTAATCTTTTCCTAGCCGAAAAAATCATGAACTGAAAAATATCCTTCTACTAGATTTAACCATTTTTCTACAACGTCTACATCTATTTGACCCTCAAATATAGGAATGTCAAAATTAACTTGTACCTGAAAGGGTGTGGCGCTTCCATAATAGCTATTGGAAGTAGATATGTCGCCCCTGGGTAGCCGCTGAAGGATCTGGGCAAAATTGTCCATCATTTCATTCCTTTGTCACTCAAGGGCCTCTTTGAGCAAGATTTTGATAGGATCTCATGTCCCCTCGTCTTTCTTTTCATTGGCCATGGGAGGCCATTGGGATTTGTGAGGCTGGTCTTGCAAAGGTTCGACCAGTTCAAGCCCTAACTCCTTATATCCCGACCTCGTTGGGGACATGCAAAGAAAAACAGAGAAAGAGAAGACTGCTCTGATACCACTGATCCAAATTTAAATAGGAATGCAACAAATTATAGAGATACAACAAAAATAGTACTTCATTTCATTAATGTAAAATACTAAAATATGCTTAAAAACAGAAATGGAATTAAACTAGCTCGAGCAATGGTAGCTTATCTCTGAGGAGAGATGTGGTGGCTACATGCCTATGAACTATATTAAAATGAGGCTCGAAAGCCTATTTATTGTAGAGAAACAATGGAAAACACTAAACATCCAAAATCCTAACCCTAGGAGATGAAGTGCCAAATTATGGGCCCAGTTTTGGGTAAATTGGTACATCAACTTCCTAGGGTCATAACTTTGGCATATGATCTCCGTTTGACATTCACAATACCTCGTTAGAAATATCTATCTGATGAATACAACTTTTGTATTAGCAACATGGTCATGGATCCATGGACTCACGTTGCTCCCATTTTTCCCAAAAAAGTCGTTTAGGGACTTAAAACGGTTCTAGAAGTTCAAGACCCAAAAAACTGCCAAAAATAGCAAATTGTGCTACAAATAAGGAAACTAAAAAACTGAAAGAAACAATGGTGGGGGTCCAAGTGGAATTGGCAGGTGGCCACCAATATCCACCTGGATCAAGTTCGCCTTTGGGAACCTAATTCATTGGAGAAGGCATTTAGGGTGGAAAGAAAAGTTGAAAACAAAATTATGGCAACAGGGAAGTCTACCACTCACAACTATAAATATGGAAGTGTTGTTGTTTCTATCCTTCCACAACCTACAAGGTAAACACAACAATAATTGGAGGAAAAAAGAGAAAAAGGGCTTTGTTACAGTTGTGATATCAAATACACTAAAGGTCATAAGTGTGTTGAGAAGAAATTGTTTTACATAGATTGTGAAGAGGATGATGAAAAGGAACAATAAACGTCAAAATAAGAGGATATACACCAAGAACCAACCCTACAGAAATAATAAATGAATCTGACCATATCTTTTGATGCGTTGGTAGGAATTAGCACTCCTCAAACTCTCAAGATAGAAGGACATATTAAGAAGAAAAAGGTAATATTGTTGATTGATTCGAGTAGTACCCATAATTTCATTCATTGTAAGATAGCCAAGGAATTGAATTTCTTCCTATATCTAGTACTAGAGTGATAAGTGATGGTTGCAAATGGAGAAACTATAAATTTCTCTGAAAGGTGTAATAATATCAAGCTAACCATGGGGGAATATGTATTGAATAGTCCAATGATTTCCATTCCAATGGGTAGTGTTGATGTTTTACTAGGAGTCCAATGGTTACCATCTTTGGCTACGATAACTTTTAATTTTCAAGAACTTTTCTTGAATTTTTTTTGGGAAGGAAAAGAATTTGAATTAAGGGGTATCGTAGGAAAATCAAGAAAGATAATCATCTCTAATGGCATGGCAAAGGTTCTAAAGAAAAACAATGGGGCGTAATTTCACAATTATGCTCACTAGAGATTCAAACATCGAAATCAGCTATTTCTCCAGATATGCAAAAAATCTTGGAAAATCATTCCAAGGTATTTGAGACTCTCGAAGACCTCCCACCTATTCGTGATCATGACCATGCTATTCATTTGACTCAAGGAAGTGTTCCTCCAAACATCAAGCCTTATAGATATCCTTATGCCCAAATGAGTGAAATTGAACGTATGGTTGCAGAAATGTTAGAGACTGGTGTAATTCAACCTAGTCAAATTTCTTTCTCTGCTCCAGTGGTATTGGTGCATAAGAAGGATGGATCATGGTGCATGTGTCCAGATTATAGTGAGCTCAACAAGATCACTATTAAAGGAAAATTTCCCATTATTTTTGTTGATGAATTGTTAGATGAATTACATGGAGAAATTTACTTCACCAAGTTGGATCTTTGTTCAGGATATCATCAAATTAGACTGAAGACTGAAGATATTCCTTACAACTCATGAGGATCATTATGAATTTATGGTCATGCCTTTTGGCCTTACCAATGCGCCTTCCACATTTCAAGGTTTGATTAATTCCATTTTCAAACCCTTCATTAGAAAATTTGTGTTAGTATTTTTTATGATATACTAATCTACGACAAGTTTTGGAAGGATCATGCTCAACATGTTGACAGGGTGATGAAACTATTGAAGGAGAAACAATTTTATGAAAAAAACCTCCAAATGTTTCTTTGGAGTACGGGAAGTGTAATACCTAGGTCACATTGTATCTCATGAGGGTGTTAAGGTAGACCCTAAAAAATTTAAAGCCATTAAGGAATGGAAAATCCAAACAACCATAAAGCATCTTCGAGGATTTCTCAGGTTGATAGGGTATTATCGCAAGTTTTTTAAGAATAATGGGAAAATAACATCACTTCTAACAACATTATTGAATAAAGATGCATTTTATTGGACTCTAGAAGCAACTAAGGCCTTTGAACATCTTAAATAGGCAATTTTCCAAGCACCGGTCTTAGCTATGCCACACTTCACAGAAACCATTATTATGGAATGTGGTGCCTCATGAAATGGAATTGGTGTTGTTTTAATGCAAGAAGGAAGACCTATTGCTTTTGAAAGTCATCCAATCAAAGGAAAGTATTTACACAAACATATTTATGAGAAGGAAATGTTGGAAATACTACATGCACTAAAGCAATGGCAACCTTACCTAATGGGAAGACACTTCAAAGTAAAAACAGATCATGATAGTCTTAAATACTTTTTGGAACAAATTTTATCTTCAGAAGAGCAGAAAAAATGGGTCACAAAGATGTTGGGTTATGACTTTGAAATTGTTTACAAAGAAAGAAAGAAAAATGTTGTTGCAGATGCACTCCCAAGAAAGGATGAGGATGTGGAAGGATTGCTTTTTTCCATTTCTATTATCCAACCAGATTGGATAACCAAAGCAAGTGATGAATGGAAGAATGATGAAGAAGTGTGTATTATCATTCAAAATTTGTAGCAAGATACCAGTATATCTAATACATTTAGCTGGAAAAATGATTCATTATGGTACAAAGATCGCTTATATATTTGTAAGAATTCCCAACTCAATCAAAATATTCTTTTGGAATTGCGCACCTCTCCCTTAGGAGGGCACTCAAGATTTTTAAAAACTTACCACACAGTCAAGAAGGAATTATTTTGGGAGGGCCTTAAATATGATATTCAAAAGTTTGTTTCAGAATGTTTGGTTTGCAAACAAAATAAAGTTGATACAATTAAGACCCCAGGTCTGTTACAACCTTTACTCATTCCAAGTCAACATTGGGAGGAGGTTTCAATGGATTTTATCATAGGTTTACCCAAGTCTGGCGGAAAGAGTGTCATCATGGTGGTAGTTGACTGTTGTAAGACTGTTGTAGTGATTACAACCACCCTCCAAAATTTTTCCTTAGCTTTGTTTTGGTGCCTCCCTACCAACCATCCTTAGCAACATGTCTTTCACTATCAAGTACATAGGCTTCAGCTGAGATTCAGTGGCTCAACAACTTGTGCATGTCAATTTGTTTGTCTCCCACCCATAGGTTGTCATTCTGGACTTGGGAAATTTTTTGGCTGAGATGCTCACACAAAAAATTGTGCAATTTTGGAGGGGAACCAACCTTCCCTCTAGAAATTGCATAATCCTGTTGGGCTACTTGCTGAGCTCTAGAATTGTGCAATCCATCCAGGCAGCCCTCCCTCAGAAAATTGCTCAATCCAGCCCAACACTGGGCTTCAACCTAGAGATTGTGCAACTCTGGGAGGCAGTGACCTACTGACCCCCACAAATTTTGCAATGCCTGAGGGACAACTAGCCTTGGTTAGCCCAAAAACTATGCAAATTTCATTCCCAGGCTTGTAGACTGTTACATGTGCTGTCAAGTTGATCTGTTCCCTCCGGGACTGAGAAATCCTGATTTGCATCCATGGATTACTTTTCCCAAAAAAAAGAAGGTAAAGGCATCCCTAAATTTTAGGGATCTATTTTTAGCAATTAGAGGATACATGCAAAGAACATTTTAGAAACTTCCCTCCAAGTGTCACTTTTTCCTAGATTTTTGGCATGCGCGTCATAACCTCAATCTTATCAAAACTCATTTGTTGGATGTTGTGGAGCTCATTCCTCACATTTATCTAGCAGCTCTGACATCCCACATCGCATCTAGGAGTCTTTGGCACATTCAGCTCAACTTTTTCTAGGTAAGTCTGCTTTTCACATCTTGTGTTGCGTTTCTGTCGCTTTTTGTATTTTGCGTTGTGTAATTGTTGTCTGCTTGATTTCAATGAAGGCTTGTTGTTTTTTTGATGCATGTTAGTTTGTAGAAGCATTGTTTCAGTTTTTCATTACATCTCACTATTGTCACATGCATGACATTGTTTCTACACTCACGGTCACTGTTGCGGTGACTCGCTTCACACACATGCTTGTTTTCCCATTTTCTAAATCTTGCACTCATTGTTTTCATGCATGATCATGCACTATGTTTTACACTCAGTCTCGCCATGCATTCCAACCTTCTCATGTTTTCAGTCACCCGTCGACGGGTCTAGGCTGCCTTGGCCCAGACCTTGCCTTACCCAACCAACAATGCACATTTCTAAGAGTGAAGGCCCTGCCTTCCTTCTAGAAAATGAAAATTTGGCTAGCACTGGCCTCCAGGCTTGTATTGTGCAATTCTGGGAGGCAGTGCCTTGCTGGCCCTAGAAATTGTGCAATGCAATTTGCTGGTTTGCATGTCACTGTTGACTAAAATTATGCATTCCGTAGTTTTAGTCCTTAGCAAGCCAAGCTGGATTGTGCCTTGTGTAGTTCCAGTAGGTAGTCAGCCTCCTAATAGCCCAAACTGTGCCTTGCGCAGTTTTGGCAGTTAGTCTCCCAGCCTCCTAGTGGAAACTGTGCAATCTTCACAATCAGTGATACAGGTATGTTGCAAGTCAGTCCTCAAGTTTGTTTTGGTTTTCAATTGATGACTTTTTTTCCATGAGTGTTTCTATGTCTCCAAGTATCACAGGTGTTCGTCTGCCTCTCAGCAGTATAGGTACATGGCTTCCTAGGGAGAAAGGTCAAAGGACACCGTTGAGAGCACAACTGGAGATGTAGTTGAGCAATTGTCTATGAGCTTGTCTGTCTATGAAGACACCAAGTTGTTCATAGACAAAGATATCGAGATGAAATGGTCACGACATCGCAGAGAGTAGCACCATCAAGAGTACCAGAGAGTAGAAAACCTGTGTGATAGCTTGCATGGCTTTCTCAAGCCTATTTTGTCTCACATGGGTACATGTGCATATTGTAATGTAACATCATGTAGTAGTTGAAGACTCGTGAGGGTAGGTAAAGAGTCACAAAGGGGAATGTCAAGGGTCACCCCACCCTTTATTATTTATAGAACCTCATAACTCAGTGTATGGGCTTTTGGGAGCCAAGCTTCCTATAGGTGTATCTTAGAGAAAGCTTGGAGTGTATTGTAACGAGCCTTGGATTCTCCATAGTGCAGAGCTATTTTATCTCTAGAGGAGTAGGCAGGAGTGACTGTAACATTCCATTGTCAGAACTAGTGGTTGGTCATGGTTGTATTGTATGATTGGATCTTTCACCCTTACTATAACATAGCCAACATGTTTCATGCATATGTTGTTATTGTAGTTCATTTATCTTGGTTACTCTAATGATATATGTAGTTGTTTGCTTACACATGTATGCATGGACTCTTTCTATATATGTATGCATGAATCTTATTGAAATGTGATTTTGGTCTAAGCATCACTTTGGATCGTTGGCTAACCTGCCTTCTAGCCTATGATGTATCTTTGCTCGTGTGTTCCCTTCCAAGTTGCGAGTTTCCATGGGTTTCTAAGGGGCACACTCATTCCCCATTCCATGTGTTAGAACCCTTCATAAGTCTTACTTAGCTTGCTTCACTACTCACACCCTTGCTACCAACAAGGACATCCTGCTTACCTCTGCACGCAACCATGCTCAAGGCAATACCGTACGACCCACTGCTGAGACTCCTACACCAAACGGTTTGAGGTCTAGTTGGGACTTCTTACTGGGGAGATCCCCCTAACATGTAGGCGGGTTTAGCACTGTCAACATTCTGGCACTAGAAGGAGGGCTAGATGATAAGCTGAGTCCTTAGACCCTGTTTTGAATCTTCACAAATCCATCATGGACACTGTTAGACTCATCCCTCTACGATATTTCTCTTATGTTGAACATCTCGACATCGCGAGGGATTTTTTTGATCTCTTGTCATAATTTTGTATGATGGCGAAGACAAAGTGGCCTGGCTTGAGTACTTACAACACTTCTATGCATTTATTGATGATGTAGATGACTTCTCCGATGAAGTGGCCAACTTGTTTCTTTCACGCACACTTCGTAAATCCCCACAACGATGGTGCAGTAGCCTACCACCCGATAGCCTGCACTCACTTGACCAGTTTTATGATCTCATTGGATCCATTTTCCATCATTTTGATCTAGAAACTCTTGACAAAAAACTGTTAAAACAACGGAAGACTTCGCAAGAATTGCCTATGGATTTTTGGCAGCGCTTCCTTGTATTGGAGTTTCAAGCTCTGAAAAGCTAGATGAAGTTTCAATATCTTTGGGACAGATTCAAATATTGTCTTAGCAAATCAGTCAATCCCAAGATTAAGTTGAAGTTCAAACCCCACTCAACATACTTCGGTGATGGAGTTGTGCAATCATAGACAGGCACAGTCGTTGGCACAAGTGACTGTCCATCATCCCCTCATCAAACAACTTCACCACCACAGAGTGATGTGGTAGAACATGCACACATGACTGTTCAACTATCACATCATCTCAGCATCACTTCTCTTAATTTTCGTGTAGATTTGGTTGTGAAGCACATGGGTTGTCACATGCATTTGTTAGCACAACCTCCGTCTTCATGTTCTATTGACCCTATGGATTACTTTGTCTTGTGTTCTTCTATTCCAGACTCTACACCTATTGTGAACAAGGATCAAGCCATCAACAAATTTGGTGTTGTGCAACCAACCTGTGTTGTCATTTAGGATGAGTATGACTGGGTACCTAAACATCAAGCCATGACAAAGGATGATCTCCTTCTATCCGCGCCTCCTCCACTTTTTCCTGACCTCTTCGGTGATTTTGTTATCTCTAATATTCCTTGTGTAAATCCACCAATTGATGCACCTATTATCAATCATTTGTAGAACACACGGGATGTCAGCCCATCATTCAACAGTGGAGAGGACAAATCATTCATTGAAAATCCATTTGAATTTTTATCTGCTTTTTCTAGAAACGTAGAGGGTGAAAATTCTTGCTTCTCATCTACCCCTCTGTTTGATTTATCTGATCATGAGGATGCCGATGAAATCATTGAATTTTCTAATCATAGTTGTTGTGATCTCTTTACTCCCATATTTGAACACAATGATGATTCTATCACTATTTATTTTTCAATGCCACCTATTTATGATGATCTATCTGTCGACGAAGTCAAAAACCCGCAGACAGTCGAGGCACTTCAGCCCGAGCTGATGGTTATGTCAAGCCCTCATTGTCTTGAGGTTAGTTTCGTTTCCAGACAAGAAATTCTTGAAACACCCGAGTCTCCTCATCACTCATTTGTATGCATTGAAGATCAATCCCACACACAAATTTCGCTTCCTCCACTCGAACTACAAGATCCCATCACTTATGCATTGGAGGAATCATACATAGCAAGCACACGTATGTGAGACAAGTTGTCTTTATTTCTCTTGTTTGCCTGCATGTCACAGTCAAGAGAATGCATATGCTTAACATCTGCACGCAATGTCCCACAACGCCATGGTAAGTCCACAGATTACATGTTAGGCGCTTACACTCATTTCTGTTATGTGGACGCATTTAGACTCGGAGTGTGTTTGTCTTCATTGTTATACCTTTCATGTTTGTTGGTTCACGCAATTGCGCTATTCGCGAACCATGCCTTCACCAACATGGGTCAACCAATGCGTCAATGGATGCATTGGAAATATCACTTCACGTGATCAAGCCCATGCACCATTAACTTAGGAGGAGTAGTGTTTTCTTCTTATCTTATTTGCTTGCATGCATGTTTGTTTCTTGCTTTGTGTGTTTGTTTTCTTGCTCGCTTGTTTGCTTACTCACTTTGCTTTCACATTTTGCTTCTACTTTTCGCTCCTTTAGTTGTTTGTTTGCTTGTTTACGTTTGTAGGTTAGTTTCACATGAAACCATGTATGACTCTTGAAACAAGCAAGGGTAAAGTGAAAGAGGACTTGCGTAGTTATAAATACTTGGTTATCTGTCATCCTGTCCCTATAGAACTTGTTATCTTAAGTCCATGATATGCCAATGGAAAGTACGTGTTGTGCAAAGTGAACCCTGATGAAAACACAATGCTTGTGTGCTAACTAATATCACCTACTCTAGTCAGTTGTTTTGGGTTAACCCTTGTCAGCTCAGTCAAGTAGAGTAAGTTGAGGGGGAAACCTTAACAAGTATGTCAGAGGTATATACAAAATACTTCTCTGAAGGAACAACCTCTTTTGCTCTCAATAAGTCGAGATCGCTCTTTTGCCTTTGAAATGAATAAGCGTTATGCATAGTTATGAAAAGGAAAAATGAAAATAAAAATGTGCAATTTTTGAAAATGAAAAATGAATAAGGCGAAAGAAGAGAAAGGCTTCCTGTGCAGAGAGGTGATGCAAGTAACTCCATTGGGGTACTAACCAAGCACGCTGGCAGCGAAGCGATGCTTGTGTTCCTATGTGACTCCATCGGGGTACTGTCCAGGCCTGTTGGTAGTGGAGCAACACCAAAGATGAAACTTAAACTCTAACTATCATATTGCTTGTGTACCAATATACTCCTCATCCCAATCGAAACAATTGTGTCGACTTGGCTTGGAATGTGTGCTGACCAACCAACAAAACAGCAAGTGCTACATCTTTCAATCAAGCTAGTGTGGGAATTGAGATGATTAGAGAACTAAACAATTCTCTCAGAGGTGTTAGACTTTCTTTTCATGAAACAAGTTCAGTGCAAAGTGTTGGAGTTCTACCAGTGTGTCGCCAAGTGCTGTAGTGGCTAAAACCACCCTCCAAAATTTTGCCTTAGCTATATTTTGGAGCCTCCCTACCAACCATCCTTTGTAGCATGTCTTGCACTGTTAAGCACATAGGCTTCAGCCGAGTTTCAGTGGCTCAACAACCTGTGCATGTCAACTTGTTTGTCTCCCACCCGCAAGATGTTATTATGGACTTAGGAAATTTTCTGGCTGAGATGTTCCCCCCTGAAAATTGTGCAATTCTGGAGGGGAACTAGCCTTCCCTCTAGAAATTGTGCAATCTTGCTAGGCTATCTTCTGAGCTCCAAAACTGCGTAATCCAGCCAAGAAGCCCTCCCTCAAAAAATTGCGCAATCCAGACCAACACTGGGCTTCATCCCAGAAATTGTGTAATTCTGGGAGGCAGTCACCTGCTGATCCCAGAAACTACACAATGCCTAAGGGATAGCTAGCCTTGACCAGCCCAAAAACTGCACAAATTTCATCCCCATGCTTGCAGACTCCTGCATGTGCTATCAAGTTGACCGATTCCCTCTGAGATTGAGCAATCCTGATTTACATGCATGGGTTTCTTTTCCCAAAAAAGAAAAAGGCAAAGGCATCCCTAAATTTTAGGGATCTATTTTTAGTAGCTAGAGGCTACATGCAAAGATCGTTTTAGAAACTTCCCTCCAAATGTTGCTTCTTCCTAGATTTGTGGCATGTGCATCATAACCTCAATCTTATCAAAACTCATCTGTTGGATGCTACAGAGCTCATTCCTCACATTGATCTTACAGCTCTTGCATCCCACATTGCATCTAGGATTCTTTGGCACATTCAACTCAACTTTTTCAGGGTAAGTCTGATTTTCATGTCTTGTGCTGCATTTTTGTCGCTTTTTTCATTTCGCTTTTTGTAAGTATTGTCTACTCGATTTCATGAACACTTGCCATCGTTTTGATGCATGTTAGCTTGTAGAAGCATTTTTTAGTTTTTCATTTCATCTCATTTTTTGCATGCATGATCATTCACTATTGTTTACACTTAGTCTCGCCATGCATTCCATCCTTCTCATCTTTTCAGTTGCCCGTTAGTGGGTCTAGGCTGCCTTAGCCCAGACCTTGCCTTACCTGGCCAGCAATGAGAATTTTTAAGAATAAAGGCTTTGCCTTCCTCCTAGAAAATGAAAATCTTGCCAACACTAACCTCCAGGCTTGCATTGCAAAATTCTAGGAGGCAGTGCCTTACTGGCCCCATAAATTATGCAATGCAGTTTGCTGGTTTGCATGTCACTGCTGACTGAAATTGCACATTGCGCAGTTTTGGTCCTTAGAAAGCCAGGATATGCTCTTCATTGCACAATTCCAACAACCATTCAACCTCCTAATAGCCCGGACTATGCCTTGCACAGTTTTGGCAGTCAGTCTCCCAGCCTCCCGGTGGAAATTGTGCAATCTTCACTCATACAGGTATGTTACAAGTCAGCCCTCAAGTTTGTTTTCGTTTTCAACTGACAGGTCACTTGCCATGAGTGTTGTTATGTCCCTAGGTATCACAGTTGTTCATCTGCCTCTCAATAGTATAGGTACATGGCTTTCCAGGGAGCAAGGTCAAAGGACATCGTTGAGAGTGGAACTGGAGATGCAGTTGAGCGAGTGTCTATGAGCTTTCCTATCTATGAAGACACCAAGTTGTTCATAGACAAAGATATCAAGATGAAATGGTCGTGACATCACAGAAAAAAGCACCATCGTGAGCAGCAAAGAGTAGCATACTTATGCACGACAAAGGCAAGAGGAAGGTTTTTGACAACGCAGAGGCGGAGAAAAGCTGCAAGTTCAAAGCAAATCCATTTGTGATGAAAGTAGATTTTGAGATTGAGGCTAAGAGGTGACAGCACGACAAGAGGATCACACAAAAGCAAAGATACAAACAAACGATGGAGGAAACAGAGAAAGAGTTGCAGGAGTTGAAGCGACAACTCAGGGAAGAACAGGAGCTGTGCAAAGCAGAGAAGGAAGCGCAACCGGAACAGGTACAGTAAGGGGCGCAACATGCGTAGACTGATGAAACTATGCCCATACAAGATATAGACCCATCCTAGCAGCTAGGACACAGCAGACAGGGTGAGCAGTGTTTTCGATTGCATGCACAAGTGTTTAGAATCATGGATTTCATTGTGTGCATGCATGTGATCCCATCCATTGGCACACTCACCAAGGCAAATACAAAGAACCAAGTCCAACTGTAGCTAGACATGTACTTCGACAAGTTAATGCATATAGCCACCAACACACACTTGGAGATTAGCACAGACACTATGCATCAGTATGTTGTTGGCCTAGCCTCACTCATGACTATGATGCGCATGTTATAAGACGAGTTGGATAGAGCAGCCAAATGAGTGTACTCGGATGCAACGGAGGCAAGAGTTTGTTTTCAGCAGGATGTCACCATTCATCATGCGAACACCATCACAGACTACCAAGCTTGGCGTCAGTCCACCATTGTCAATTATCACGAGGATGTCAAAGAGTTGGTCTTCCCACAGTTGTCTGAGTCTTAGTGATAGCTTGCATGGCTTTCTCAAGCTTATTTTGTCTCACATGGGTACATGTGCAGATTGTAATGTAACATCTTGTAAAAGTGAAATACGTAGTGTTGATGATCGAATGTAACAATCATGTAGTAGTTGAAGATTCATGAGGGTAGGTGAAGAGTCACAAAGGGGAATGTCAAGGGTCACCCCACTCTTTGTTATTTATAGAACCTCATAACTCAATGTATGGGCTTTTGGGAGCCAAGCTTCCTATAGGTGTATCTTAGAGAAAGCTTGGACTGTATTGTAATGGGCCTTGGCTTCTCCACAGTGCAGAGCTAGTTTATCTTTTTGGAGGAGCAAGCGGCAGTGACTGTAACGTTCCGCTATCAGAACTAGTGGCTATTCATGGTTATATTGTATGATTGGATCTTTCACTCTTAATATAACAAAGCCAGCACGTTTCATGCATATGTTGTTATTGAAGTTTACTTGTCTTGGTTACTCTAATGATATATGTAGTTGTTTTCTTACACATGTATGTATGGACTCTTTCTATATATGTATGTATGAATCTTATTGAAATGTGATGTTGGTTTAACCATCACTTTGGATTGTTGGCTAACCTGTATATTTTCTCATGTGTTCCCTTTCAAGCCACGTGTCTCCACAGGTTTCTAAGGGGTGCACTCATTCCCCATTCCATGTGTTAGAACCCCTCATACACCTCCCTTCACTTGTTGCACTGGTCACACCCTTGCTACCAACAAAGACATCATGCTTACCTCTATGCGCAACCACAGTCACGACAATACTGTACGACCCACTACTAGGACTCCTACATGAAACAGTCTGAGGTCTAGTTCAAACTTCTTACTGGGGAGATCCCCCTAACATGTTGGTAGGTCCAGCACCGTTAACAGTGACAAAGATCCCATTTTGACTGGAAATTTTTGGACGGAATTATTTTTCTTGTCTGGGTACTCAATTATCTCATAGCTTATCTTATCATCCTCAATCTAACAGAAAAATTGAGATAGTGAAAAAATGTTTGGAAGGATATCTTCATTGCTTTGTATCTGATAAACAAACCAAATGGGTCAAGTGGTTATCTCTGGCTGAATGGTGGTATAATACTTTCTTCCATATTGCAGCAAAAATGTCCCCATTTATGGCACTTTATGGATATCATCCGCCATCCATGACATCATCTTTAAGAAAAAATTCTAGGGTTCAAGCAGTAGAATATCACATCAAGTATCAACAAGAAGTTCTCCAACTCTTAAAGGATAACCTCACTTTGGCACAAAATCGAATGAAACAATAGGAAGATAACCGTTGCAGTGAAAGAAGTTTTCATGTAGGTGACTGGGTATTTTTATGGCTACAACCATACAAACAAATGTCCCTCAAGCAAGCTAATAAGAATAATAAATTATCACCAAAGTAATATGGTCCTTACAAGGTGTTGTAAAATATTGGTACAATGGCACACAAATTGGAGCTTTCTACATCTTCCTGAGTGCACCTAGTTTTCCATGCTTCACACTTAAAGAAGGTTATAGGTGACAAGCTCCTGGTTCAAAAAATGTTGCCAGAACTTGATGAGGAAGGAAAAATCATATTGGAACCTTAAGCAGTCATAAAAATAAGAACCTGAGAGCTACAAAATCGATCAATTTCATAGTATCTCATAAAGTGGAAGAACTTACCCGCTGAAGGTTCTACACATTAGGGGAATTTTGAGGTCTAAATGGGCCTCCTAAGAAAATTGTACAACCAAAATAAAATTTATAGTAACCAATAGGATTCAAGATGATGATGTCAACAACGAGGGATGATTCACCATTTTTGGAGTAAAAAAGATTAAAACATGATAAAATAATAAAACTATTTTTTCAACTCGTATTTTCGACTTATCTCCCTAAGGTTGTACTCAAATTTTGATTGGGAGTATTCATTGGATGCAAAATTTAATTCCTCATCCAAGGATTACCCATGTTGCATACTTTTTATGGACCTTGTTACACGAACAAGGTGAAATACATGGAAAAACATGATTGCAATTACATTTTTCATGTATTTCTCATTTTTCGTGTAGTGGGGTCCACCGAAAGTATGCAACATTGGTATTAAATTTTGCATCCAATGAGTACTCCTATTAAAAATTTGAGTAAAACCTTGGGGAGATAAGTTGAAAATGCAAGTTAAAATAAAATAGTTTTTCTTTTTTCCCTCTAAAATTTGATGATGCAATCTAATATTATTTTATTATTTCCACTATTATTTTATCATTTCCTTAGGAGATCCATTTTAGACCTCAAAATTCCCCTAATGTGGTAGGATGATAATTTTATATAGAAGTATCTAGAACTACTGGAGCATTGAGGACAACACTTTTTTGAAGGAGAGGGACTTGTTAGGTACCTATGTTACTAGTGTAGCCTCTTATTGTTATTGTAGTGCCCACGTAGTCCCCATATTGTCATTATTGTGCCCCATAAAATCCCACTATTGTTATTGTTGTGCCCTTACATTATTATTTTTATGTAGGCTTTGATTATATTGTGACACCTTAGACTCTTATATATAGAAAGGAGGTCTTGTCATTTGTATCATCCAAGAATTGTTCATTTATGTAATGTAAAGGAGGTTTCCCCCTTGAAGAGGATAATTTTTAATTTTCTTATCTATCTATTTGTGAGTTGGTTTCCTAACACTTCAAGTCACTGTTGCTAAAATATTTGGCCCCCTTGAGCTGGTCCAGAAGGTCACCAATCCGTGGGATTGGATACCTATTCCAAACAATGATCTTGGTCAGTGACCGATAGTCAATACAGAGTCTCCAGGTCCCATCCTTCTTCTGTACCAACACGATTGGGCTCTCATAAGGTGATGAACTTGCCCTGATGTTCCCTTTCTGCAACAACTCTTGAATCTACCTCTTGATTTCATTGTTCTCCATAACAAAGCGTCAATATATTGGTCCATTGGGCAGCGACGCACCTAGGGTCAAATCAATGGAGTTCTTGACCTAACAGTGTAGAGGTACCCCTGTGGGTGAGGTGAATATGTCCATGTACTCCTCCACAACCTTGTCCATCTGTTATTGTCATGCGGTGGAGCCATGTTTGGAGATCGTGGTCATAATCGTTTTCTCACCCTGAGGGTGAATCATAAGGAAAACGAATTTCCCAATATAGGAAATGATCTTACTGCCATTAGGGGAATTTTGAGGTCTAAAATGGACCTCCTAAGGAAATTATAAAATAATAGTGGAAATAATAAAATAAGATTAGATTACATCATTAATTTTTAGAGGGAAAAAAGAAAAATTTATTTTTCAACTCGTATTTTCAACTTATCTCGCTATGGGTTTACTCAAATTTCAAGCGGCAACACTTGTTGGATGAAAAATTTTATTCTTCATCCAAGGTGTACCCATGTTTCATACTTTTGATGGACCCTGCTACACAAAAAATCAGAAATACATGAAAAAACATGATTGAAATCATGTTTTTTCATGTATTTCTCATTTTTCGTGTAGCAGGGTCCATCGAAAGTATGCAACGTGAGTACTCCTTGGATGAGGAATTAAATTTTGCATCCAACAAGTACTTTCACTCGAAATTTGAGTAAAACCTTAGGAGATAAGTTGAAAGTGCGAGTTGAAAAAGTAGTTTTATTACTTTTTATTATTTTTTATTTTTTTACTTTTTTACTTCAAAAATGGTGAATCACCCCCTATGGTTGACATCATCCTCTTTAATCCTATTAGTTCTTATAAATTTTATTATGGTTGTACCTTTTTCTTAGGAGGCCCATTTTAGACCTCAAATTTCCCCTAATGATTGCTTTGCAATGATGAAAGAGATGGTGGTAGGTGGTGCTACCTCTGGCATCCTATACAACTTACTGCCCAAAGTAATAATAAAAGTGTGGGGCCTAGACTCATACACAAGATGTCACTTCCACATGTATGGTTTTCCTAATATTACATCACAAAATTCAAGAGCAACAACACAAAATACCTCATCTGTGAAGGGCTTGATGTTGTATGGAAGGAAACATTGTTGGCTAACGCGAATATCTCGCCCTTGGTGAAGCCACTAGATGGTGTACAGTTTCGGGTGTGATTTTGTCAATAGGCCCAACTGCTTGATGACCTATACTAAAATGAGGTTCTTTTGGGTCCCGTTGTCAACAATTAACTGTAGCAGAGAGCCCTTCACCCACATGTTGGAGTGGAAGAGGTGCTCCCCCTCCTCTAGATCTTCAAGCTCATTCCTCTGGATCTTGGTGGTGGCAACGGTGGCACTAGGCTCTGTGTCAATAATATTATTCCCTTTTTCATCTATTAGAGAGTATTGGTTCTAACTTGGACACACTACAACTGGTTTGACTTGGGCTCGAAGGGCTAGGGAACCTGTGGAGGTTCCCTAGGCTAGGAAATCATTCCTAGTTGGTTGGGAGGTAAATTGAGTCAGGTAACCCAGTAGGAGCATCCCAACAGAGTTAAGACCATCCCAACCAAGTCATCGGATCAGGTATTATCAGTCAATTATTTTAGTTATGTAAATTATTACAAGCTATACATGTTTAAGATAAATTGTTACAAGTTATACATGTTGTAGATTAAATTAATTTATGTTCATGCTTATGATTTTTATAAACTTGAAATTTTCCTTATTATGAAAATTTGTGAAATTTATTTGAATGAGTGTAGTAGTAGTTATAGGACCTTAGTTGGGTCCTCAAATGTGGTATGAGAGCCCTAGATTCAAAATCTGGGCCCTAAACCAACCAGTACTCTTGTTTTTTGGACATTGAGACATGCAATGACGTATACCCGCTAAAATGATTGTTTTGATGTCTGTTTTTGTGGGACGAGGGCTATGGTATTTTTTTAAGAAAGGTTTTAAATCTTAATACCTATGGTAGCTACATTGCTCAAGATTGTACTAGTATATATCTATTGGATTCAACCAAAATTTGAAAGTTTAAAGATTTTGTAAGATAGAAAACTGGCCTACCTCATGTCACTAAGACTTAGGATTTGAGTCATAGCTTCTTGGTTGTTGAGAAGAAAATTGATATGCTTAAACATCATAACCACGTAGGGGATATTGAGGGATTTTTTTATCATACTAATATTCCTGCATAGATTTTGTAGGAGCTCAGCAAAGATGGTGATGAAAAGAGATTTTGGGGTTTAGTCAAAATCCCCTTTCTTTATAATAATTTGATCTCGAGGCTTGTGGGTTATGGGCCACAAAGAATATCAGAAGTGTTTATTTAGGCTTTAGCCTTTAAACTGGAACCATACAACACTTATTGGAGCCTACTACACTATCGAAAGTGTTACATTGCTCCTTTTACATTAAAACCCCAGGACAATACATATATCGGAATACACGGGAATAAAGGAAAAACTCCACCGGAACACAAAGACGGATCTCAAATATTATCCATCCACTTCTATAAATATCGACGGTTTCATTCATCGCTAGACTTTCCATCGCACCACTCCTCCGACCTCCGATAAGCGATCGCTCCGATCTCTGATCACCAATCGGCGCTTTATCACTATTGGTGTATCGCTATTTCAGCCATCGCACTATCGACATTCCATAGTCCGCCATCGCACTATCCCTTGACTTCTCCGATATGAGATTAGCGATTAGATATGGACCATTGATTTGAATCTCGATCCGACAGTTCACGATCTATCGCATCATCGCAATCGTAATTGCCCCATGGTCGGTTCCGTTAATAACCAGAACCTTTTGCCAATGTGATAAATTCGTATGGACCCGATAAGCGTATAGGTTCCCGTCTATAAAATTTCAAGTCCGGATTTCCAAATCCGACTGTATTTTGCGCTAAATCTTAGTGTAAGTTGGATTTACGCTTGCGGAACCAAAACTATATCAAATGACTTCACCAACGCGATATGACTCATGTGCATTCATTCTTCAACCCTTCACACTTTTTTTGATGGATTTCTATGTTAAACACAGTTCTCTACCATGCTCTACTATGACATGCACAACATTCATTAATATATATCTTTGGATTGCCATCGATCCTTCAACGATCGATGGTTGATCAACGCACTCACAACTGGGATTCAAGCTCTCAACGCACATATACATAACAGAATTGAAAGGAACATAATACACAGACACATGGAAACCCACAGAACACATGTCTATTCATTATACAATATCGAATACAAACTAAGGCATTTCAGCCTTAGAAACAAGTTCCCTCTCGACTGCATTGAATCTACACATTGATTACACAATCTCTATCTATATCCCTGCATATCTATCACACACACAGGCTTCTCTTTTTATAAGAGATTACAACAATCATGTATCATTTAAGATGCATGATTTCTCCCCACAATTACTCAACTACCCTTAATTCTCCCTACACACATACATGCATATGTGGCAAATTACATTGAATTAAGTCTTCAAGAGACTTTATCCGCTCCATCATTTTCTTTGTTTTAAATAGAATTGTCCCCTGTTTTGCTCGATGGTCCACGTCCTCCTTACTTCCTTCGCTTTGGATTCCTATTAAATGAGGAGTTCCAGATGCTCCTGCATCAGACTCCCAAGGCACAAAAATTTATGACCTCCTGGTCTTATGTTTCTCCTTGTTCTTAGCAATTCTACCCACTTCTCTTCTTCAGTGGAACTGCCTTCATGATCTTTTGTGAGCTGCAACCAACCTCTGCAGTAATAGTCTTCCTTTGCTACACGATCCCTCACCAAGCTTTCTCCTGAGCTTTATTCTTTTGGCATCCTTCTAGTTCTCTCCTCTGGAACCATATGAGCACTCCTCGCTCTAGGTTGTTGCAAGTCTTCTCACCTTCCGTTGCCGCTATCTGCACGATAGTAAGACCATAAACTCTCCAGCTTCATCAAATCAGTTGTACCTCTTCTCCTTCTCGCAAGAAATCCTTTCCCTGCTCCATACCACTTGATGAAAAGAGATTTTGGGGTTTAGTCAAAATCCCCTTTCTTTATAATAATTCAATCCTGAGGCCTGTGGGTTATGGGCCACAAAGCCTATCAGAAGCATTTATTTAGGCTTTAGCCTTTAAATTGGAACCATACAACACTTATCGGAGCCTACTACACTATCGGAAGTGTTACATTGCTTCTTTTACATTAAAACCCCGGGACAATACATATATCGGAATACACAGGAATAAAGGAAATACAAAGCAAAAACTTCGCCAAAACACAAAGCTAGATCTCAAATATTATCCATAAGCTTCTATAAATATCGTCGGTTTGGTTCATCGCTAGACATTCCACCATGCCACTCCTCCAACCTCCAATAAGCGATCGCTCCGATCTCTGATCATCGATCAGTGCTTTATCACTATCAACGTATTGCTATTTCGGGCATTAGACTATCGGCATAGTCTGCCATCGCACTGTCCCTTGACTGCTCCAATATGCAATTAGCGATTAGATCTAGACCGTCGATTTGAATCTCGATCCGACTATTCACGAACTATTGCATCATCGCAATTACAATCGCCCCACGGTTGGTTCCGTTAATAACCAGGGCCTTCCGCCTATGCGATAAAGCCTTATGGACCCGATAAGGGTATAGGTTACCGTCTATAAAATTTCAAGTCTGAATTTCCAAATCTGACTGTGTTTTGTGTTAAATCTTAGTGTAAGTTAGATTTACGCTTATGGAACCAAAAATATGTCAAATGACTTCACCAACACGATATGACTCCTATGCATCATTCTTCAACCCTTCACACTTCTTTTGATGGATTTTTGTGTTAAAAACAATTCTCTACCATGCTTTGCTACACCATGCACAACATTCATTAATATATATCATTGGATCGCCATTGATCCTTCAGTGGTCGATGGTCAATCAACACACTCACAACTAGGCTTCAAGCTCTCAACGCACATATACATAACAGAATTGAAAGGAACATAATACACAGACACGCAGAAACCCACAGAACACATGTCTATTCATTATACAACATCGAATACAAACTAAGACATTTCAGCCTTAGAAATAAGTTCTCTCTCGACTACATCGAATCTACACACTGATTACACAATCTCTATCTATCTCCCTCCATATCTATCACACACACAAGCTTCTCTTTTTATAAGAGATTACAACAGTCATGGATCATTTAAGATGCACGATTTCTCCCCACAATTACTCAACTACCCTTAATTCTCCCTGTACGAATTCATGCATGTGTGGCAAATTACATTGAATTAAGTCTTCGAGAGACTTTATCCGCTCCATCATTTTCTTTGTTTTAAACAAAATTGTCCCCTCTTTTACTCGATGGTCCACATCCTCCTTGCTTCCTTCGCTTTGGTTTTCTCTTTAATGAGGAGTGTCGGATGCTCCTGCATCAAATGGGGTGGTTGAGAAAGCTAGCATTGATAACAAATATTATGAGTTCTTTCATGCCTACATAAACATATACATGCATGTATCCTCCGAGGACATCAATATAACAACAATCTCAGGATCGTCGCCTGTATCTTTTTGTTTATTTATTTTAATTTATTTTTATTATTATTCATGAGCACCATAACAACTGTATTTGTCATCACCCTTGTTCTCCAATAGCAACAAGATTTGCAACTAAAGGTAGCTTGATCTGGAATCAACGGATTTTTCACTCTTTATAGCTTTCGAATTAGCTAAGCTCTCCCAATAGATTGACTTACTATTGTTTTGTTTATTTGTTTTTTTTTTTTTTTGGCTATTTATGTTTCCATACTTTTCTATCAGGTTTTCAAGTTAATGTATATTTTTTTCAACATATATTATGTATAATTGGACTTTCAAACTATGTGATAATTCAACTAAAGATATATATTTATCTAAACAGGTGGAGAAAAAATAAAATCCAATGGCTCTGTCTACATCCCCATTATTGAATGTATCTATAGTGCTTCCCTTATTTGTTGTGCGTTTTTCAGTTGCTTTGATATCTAAACTAAATTGACCAATAAGAAATGGACTTTCGATATTCCACCGGGGAGTTGCAGGGTATTAACACCTTCTATGAGATTGATTGGTGATTATTTTAGGCTCTAGAGTAGAGTTTAGTTGGAGTTAAAGGCCTTTTCTGCCATCCAAGCATGGTCTATTATCAGTTTCCCAAAGCCACATAATTTTTTGTTTCCCACCTTTGTCAATATATTCTATGAAATCAAGTGTATCAACTGACATGGATTCAATTGAATGGAGTTGGCATTATCTCTGTGATGCATGTTCTCTGTTCCTTCTTGTTGGTTGACATCTGTTCTTTGTTCCTTCCTGTTGGTTGAAATCTGTTAAAATCAGATCCTGTTTTAATGTTCATCATTAGCTTTTGCTGGAGAATTTGAGCCAACATCCTCATTCCAAACTTTCAATTTCGTTTTGCACAATCCTTGTTACAATGTCTCTCCAACTATCTTAAAAACACTTCTATTCTTGGTTGTTTTTGGATTGATTTGGGAAATGGAAGGTCAATCGTTTTTATAAACCTCGCTTTAGCTATCCTCTCTGGAGGCCCCAAGTGTCTAGACTCTAAACTCTTCCAGTTTTCTCATTGGGTTGGCATGCCAAACGTTAAAAGAAATTTATTGATCTTCAACAATTTCGTCATACCTATAGCATGTATTCTTGCCTTTGCAATCAGGATTGACCTTTATCGTGTTGGGAGGTTAACTCTCATATGAAACCCCTCTACCTCCATTTGAAATCTGAGTCAGCCTCAACCTTCTCTTCTTGTTTTCTCAGATTTGGCCATGGAGTTTGACTATGTTTAAAACTCTGACCCTCCCAACTCAGCATCCAAGTTTTAAACCATTTTCCTTCCATCCTCTCCACAACTCTATGATAGAGCGTTGAATAAAAAATTTAACTCGAGATCTTTCGACATTTGGTTAACAACACTATAAGTAGAGGTATAGGGTCTGTGTAGTTAGAACCTCAAAGTTGGAACATTATACATGCCCTGTTTTGTCTCCTATCGGAAAACATTACATGTGAATTGGTTAGCTTCTAACATGTAATTCAAAATTACATTTCCTTCCCAGGTCTCCTTAAGGGATCAACATTACATATATGAAGTGCCTAGTAATTCAAAAAAATTTGGAATCTCCTCATTAGCATAACATTTATGTTGAAACAAAATATCAAGAGGTTGCCCAACCTTGAACTAATCTCTGTTATATTTTTATCAAACCTTAATGTTAATCTCCAAGAAAGAATCCTTTAAAATTTTAATGGTTATAATGGTTAATGAAATTCATTGCAACCTTTATTTTTCAATACACTCATCACTTTAAGAGTCAATTCTTGGAATATAGGATTCACTAACACAAGTCTTGTTCCATCCTAGCCTATATTTCTTTCGCCCATGATTTTACATATGAGATTTTATGCCAAATTTTGAGCCAGTCCCAGATGTTGTCTTAGCTTTTCTCTAAGGAAATTTTCTCAAGCCTTTTATAAAATCTCACTCTATTATTTCCTGCTAGTGATTCCCCATAGTCATAATTTATAGCCAATTCATCAAATAAAATAGACAATTGAAAATAGGTTGTAGTTACTTGTTAAAAAAAACTCATTGAGCCTAGAGGCTTATTCTACAGCCCAGTATAAGGGGATGTGTAAGTTTATCCGTCTATCTATGCCCTTTTAAAAAAAATAAAAAAAAATAAATATGTTGTAAATAGAAAAATGATGTCGCCTATAATTAAAAAAAAATGAATATGTTGTAAAGTAATTAGAAAATAAAAAAAATTGTGTGAATCAGAGGTTTAAATCTTATATTTTTCAAAAATATTTCAACAAGAGATTTAAATAAAATATTTGAAGATCTATGTTAACTAATTTATGTCTATATCAATTTCATATATACCTATGTATAGAAAAAAATTTAAGTTTTTATGGCTAAAAAAAATATTTGGTCTTATATGTACTCTATTTCGAGTTCAAAAATAAAATTTAAACAATGAAAAATAACACATTGTATTTTGCACTCTAAAAAAATATGCATGTGAAGAAATATAATCCCTCTCGGCTCATGTTAGATCCGTACTTAAAATAGATCTATGCTAGTGCTAAAATGTTAATTTTAGAATTATAATAATATACGAAAAAATATCTTTTATGCGTAAACAATTTTATTTTCTTATGCTTAAACTAATGATCTAATAAAGGTACGTTACAACAAGAAGTTCACATACTATTATTCATCTAACCAGCAAAATATCAAGCCACACCACAGGGGTTTTGGCAGAAGTTGCAAATGAAAACTTTATACTTGTCTATCCACCTTCTATTTTGATCTTGGCATGTGGACTTTGGGATCATAACTACAAATTGATTGGAAATCCAATTCATTATCAGCTTAAAGGCAATCTGATTTGTTTATACATTAATTCATAAATTGAAGCACTCGTTACAATTATCACTTAAGCATACAAGTAATGTGTAGAGTAGAGGTTCTTTTATTTTTTATTTTTGTTTCCTTCGATCATAAATTTACAACTATACAACAACATTAGCTTGAAAAATTCATGAAGTTTGTTTTTTTAATGAAGGCTATTCCTTTTAATGGTGATTATAATAATGCTTTCCCAATTTGAGTGTTATGGCCTTGGTGGTAGAATAGTGTCATAAGCAGTTGTTGAAGGTTTTGTTTGAGGCGCTAATCAATGGTTTGGTTATCATATGTTATTTATAAACAGTTTCAACCCTGTTGACAACAACATGACGCTTGATCCAAGGATTCACTCACCAATACTATTTTGGAGAATTTGATCCTTATTTATATACTATAAATATCTTTTTGTAGGGAATCCCCCTTTATAGATATGTGTGGAGCAGTGTAAAAGTATATTTTATATATAATTTATATATGATGTAAAATATATAAAGGTTATTGTATGTTGTATATATAACTTAATTAATTGAAAAAAATAAGAAGAATAAAATGATATTATTGGTACTTTTAGTCCATCACCATTTATTGCTACTATGCCCTTCACTAGCCATTGTGTAATACATAACTAATTGTCATTCTATTCAATAGCATATTCAAACTTCAATGGGATTGTATGTTGTCTTGTATTTTGTCTTGGAGTTGTTTAATGGTGGCTCGATTAAATAAAATCACCCCCTGGTGTGATTCATGTTCAGTCTTGTCCTATTTACATGATAGTGATCTATAACATTGCTCGACAATCATGAATGTATTCATAAAATGAGCAGGATGGGAGAAAAACTGAATCAAGACAAATGTGATCATAGGGATGCTATAGGAATGACGTAGTAAAAGGGTTCATATGAAAGCAAAAGTAAACATTAACTACCGCTTATGTTGTCTGTTGACTATCATAAAGGCCCTCCCATTGAGAAACACCCTTGGATCACAATTAATTATAGCCTAGCCCGATTTTTAAGTTATGCATGCATTTTTTTTATTATGCCTAATTTTTAGGAGGTTATCCTCAATTTTCAGTGGGCTGTAAAATAGAAAAATATGTGAAAAAAAAACACACATGCTAAATTGGAAGATGAAAAAACAATGGATAATGTAAAAAGGAATATGCATAATCTACCCATGATGAAGCATTGATGCAAGCATTCTATTTAATTCTCAAATTAATTCATACCCCTTTACAAAATTCAAACTAAAGGTTGTTTATCATTACTTCAAATTAATTAACTAAAGCCTTTTTATCTTTACTTCAAATTAATTAACCAAAGTCTGTTTTCATTACTTGAAATTAATTCAGCTTGTTGCATTTTTATCAAGTTGAAGAAACCTTCCAATATCTGTAGTTATAACCTCACTCTTATAATTCTTGTTATTATGTATTGGCCTATCCCTTATTCAGTTGATGGAAAACTATTTTAGTTTAGTATCTACACCACTTAGTATAAACAAGGTGAATAAGAAAATAGAGTCAGGTAGGAATAAAGATGAAAGGATAATGTCGTAAGTAAATGAAGGTAGTTTGTCTGGAATTTTGTATACATCGTTATGTATGTGGATTCTATATGTGGGGATATTGTTTTCATTAATAGTGGTTTTTCTTATGATTACACAGTCTCATTGGTGACGACTTTTGTTTCACTTTTTCTTTATTCATTTTGAAAAAAAATGCAACTTACAAGGATAGGGACAATGTCGGCTATATTGATCTGCTAGATATTATGGATGATAGGAATAAAACTTATTTTTCATTTAATGGATATAGTGCACACTCAATGAGTAGAGTACATTGCAGTTTCATGAGTTTTTTTTGGTTATTTATTTATTTATTTTACATTCAATCTATGAAGAAAATGAAGCTAACTATTACATATCCCATAAAAGGCACAAAATTTGTCTCTGATCTCATAAACTTCTAGATCTAAATGCACAAATCCCCTTCTTAATAAGATTTTGATATGAGCCTTCTACTGATTTGTCCAATCCTATTTGTCAACGTTGAGATATTTATTTATATTTGTACAAATCCAGCTAGTAGGGTATTTAGCAACACTCATGTTTGTGTGTGCAAGGTTTGGGCCAATTTGGTATATATATATATATATATATATATATATATTCTAAAAAATTATTCTTCAATTTAAAGATGCCAACTTGCAATCTTGTGGAATTGCTTGGTAGAACATCTCAGCTGGATCTATTATATGTTATATTGGACAACTATCAAATTCATTGAATTAGCAACTACTTTGGTGTTTTTTTATTTTATTTTCCAATTAACCACTCACATGAAAATCCCAAGGAAAATCCAAAGGATTATGCACATTTGTAGATGGTGTCCCTTGTAAACCCATAGGTGTAAATTAGTGTGCCTCACCCAAGGGGAGTCAAACTAATCATTTGTTGGCAACAAAGTAACCAAACAACTAACATCATTGGCAACTATCAATTGAGCTAGCCCCTTCAATGTTAGAACAAAAAAAATCTAAAAAAAATAAAACTTCTTGACTTTTGTAAGTCACACTTGATGAAGGATTTATATATAAAAAGATATAAATCTTTGTGAATGGCATTAATCTCCCTGATCTTTTGGCATCTTGTTATTACATTAGTTTCTTTATTAGTATAATCCATATCATTTTTTTCTCAATATTGAATAAAGATTTATTCCTTTTTAACTCAAGGTTGAGTGCTAGATGGTGTTTGTTAACCCTAACCAAGCATGTTTCACATGGAGTATTGATGTTTTCTTTTTGCATATCTTGTAACCAAATGCACTTATAGAAGTGACTATCAATTAACATATTCTTTATACTAAGCTTGCAATTGTAGGATTATTTGGTGGAGCTTAATGTTTTTATTAAGGGAAGTCATGGTTTGTGCTTACATTCTCCTTGATACTTCCCTCATGACATTGTCGATCACCTTTGGCAACTGTTGAGGTGTCTTAAGGAAATTTGTTCTTATGCGCACTTGCCTATTGTCATTGTCCTTGAAATCACATAACCATGGGGGTTTGTTACTATGATTTATTATTAATATCCCATGGTAGATGATGCACATTATGTCCTTGGTTGGAATAATAATTTATTGTTTGGAGGCTTGCATCTAGCACATATGGTGTTTGAAATGTGATTGAGGGCCTTGCATAACATTTCTCAAACATTTGATTTACCCTTATCACATTTATGATGAGGGATATCCATCAACAAAGAGTTTCCTTAAGTATTGTTGGTTAATTATTGCTCCTTGACATAGTGAATTAGTTGTTGGGAATGTTTGCATGTGTTCATATGGTTTCACTTTGATTATTGTTTCATGATTCTGATTGGTGAATCTTGAAGTAGTACACCCACCATTTGTTGCGTAATTGATGTCCCTTTTGGTAGATGTTTTGATGACATGGAAAATGGTTGTGGTTTGTTAGAAGAATTCCAATGGATATTGATAGTTTGGATATGATGTGGCATGTTGTGAGTAGTTATTTCTTGATAGAGGAAATCACTCCCCTTATTTGGCATCTTCTCATGCATTTGGAGGCATTCATACCTTGCTCGAGTGGTCTTCTACATTGACACCCATGGTTTTGGTCAATTGGCATGTTATTTTCACATTGTATCATATAGTTTCTCTTGGTTTGGGAAGATTCTTTATTACTATATTGGAGAGTTTCCTAGCCTCATTACACAATATCTTAGGGTGAATTATTTATCATATTCCTTAGAGGAGAGGTGTTGGTACATGTGCATTTAACCACTTTGGCACAATGAATGAGGACACCCCACTTCTTTGAGGAGGTTATAACAACTTTATGGACAATTGTGGCACATGTTTCTATGGGATTACTATTTATGGTCAATTTGGTTGATCCTCGGAGATAATTCCCTAACATATTTATACTATCTCCATTTGGAGGAGTTACGTTGTTTGTCTACAAGACTCTAATTAACTTGGAATATTCTTTGAAGTCACTCCGCTTGTAAATATGGTCATTACCATTATTTGCAAATATCTTTTTTTATGGACTACTCTTGAAGGATGAGTTTCTCTCTTCTTGGAGAAAAAAACCTTAGCATCTTCTATTTTGGTCATGTATTTGGTATCTCTAGGTGGCTAACTACCTTGTCTAAGAGACTACTCCCATTTTAGCATGAGTATTTAAAGGTGAAGTTATCTAGCTACATGGGTTACCCACAAAGATAATTTTGATAGGGACTCTCGCTTTACATATACATTTTGGATAGATTTGCAGTTAGTGTTAGAAAATTATATATTACAGAGCAATGGAACACATAGAATATATTGCAGAAATATAAACACAAAAAATGCATAAAACAAGAGAGACACAGATATGCGTGGTTCACCCAATTTGGGCTATGTCCATGGAGAAACAACCAGTCCTTCCTTTTATATTATCCAGCAAAATGAAGAGATACAACCTACAATAGATTCATTGTAATTCCATCTTCACTCGCACACAATCTCCTCTCTCTTTCTCGCCCAGAATACACATCTACGTAGTCGCGATACAATTCCATCATATATAGCGAGGGGTTGCCTTATATGGCAAAAACCCCTAAATTAAACATAACTTCTACCATCATATTTTCGCCTAATGAACAACCCAGATTGACTACAAAATTACAACATTTTACAAGGTAATTGTACATCTATTTTTAGCTTCAAGGGCGCTCCCCTCGATCCCCAGCTTGGGGGGCGGGGGGGGGGCTCCTAAAGATCACTGCCCCCCCCCCCCCCCCGGACCCCCCTTTTAGCGCAAATAATGGGAAATGTTTCCACCCCATTACGAACTAGGGTCCAATGTGGCGATACCTTTGAATAAAGAAGATAATATGGGGCGACATTTCCGCCCCATTATGAACTGGGGTCCAATGCAGCGATACCTTTGAATAAAGAAGAATATGACATCTCTACTCCTAATGATTTTGTATTTTTCATAATCATAAAAGCGATAACAAAAATCATTAATGACATATCCAATAAAGGTACATTTCTTTGATTTTGCCTCAAGCTTTGTTCTATTTTATTTATTAATGTGGACAAAGGCTTCACAATCAAAAGTCTTTAAAAATGAGTAGTTTGCCTTTTTACCTCTCCATGCCTCCTCTAGAAAACCACCATCCAAGGAATTTGAAGGCCCTCTGTTTATTAGATAAACAGCAGTATCTACAACATCTGCCCAAAATTGTAAAGGAAATCCTACATGCAATCTCATGCACCTTGCAGGCTCCATGATTTTCCTGTTCATCCTTTCTGACACACCATTTTCTTATGGTGTTCCTGGAACTATCTTCTCTCTGCGAATTCCATCCTCTGAACAATACCTATCAAACTCTTTGTTGAAATATTCACCTCCATTGCCTTATCTGAGACACTTCAACCTTTTTCCTGTCTCATTTTTAAGCAAAGCTTTCCATTTCTTGAAAGTACCAAATACATCAAATTTATTTTGAATACAATAAATCCAGGTTTTTCTGGTTGCATCATCAATAAAAGTAACATAATAACGAGAGCCATCAAGACACCATACTTGAGTAGGTCCCCATACATCGATATACACAAGCTATAATTTTTCGCTCTTCTTTTCTTCCCCAACTCTAAGGAATCTGACTCTCTTATGTTTTCCATAAACACAATTCTCATAGAATTCCAAATCAACATGCTTCAAACCTAGAAACAAATTTCTTGAGTGAAAAATCTACATCCCCTTCCCACTCATGTGCCCGAGCCTATGATGCCTCAATGTTATCTCTACTCCTGTAGATGTTAAAGCAATAACAGAATTAGAAATACCATTTCATAACTACAATGCACCAACCTTTTCTCCTTTTTCTATTACCATGGCTCCTTTAGTGACCTTCCAGGTTTTATATGAAAAAAGTAGTTACACAACCTTCACCTCCCAACTGCCTTGTTGAAATAAGATTTTTCTTCAGATCTGAAACATGCCTTAGCTCCTTCAAAAACCATTGGTTTCCATTCTATTGTTTTATGAAAACTTTACCCATTCCAATGATTTTACAGGGTTTATCATCACCCAAACGAACCTGTCCAAAATCTCCTTGAACATAATCATGAAAATGTTTCCTATCAGGTGTGGCATGAAATGAGGCCCCTGAATCTACCACCGAGGCGTCAATAATATTTTCTAATGAAAGAATCAAAGCATCTTCTAACACATCACCTGTCACATTCGCTTCATGATTATTTTCTTGTTGCACATCTCCTTTTTTTCTTTTTCGAGACTTGCATTCTTTCTTTAGGTGTCCTTTCTTCCCGCATTTCCAACACACTATCCTCGATCTGGACTTGGATATGCCTTTCCTTGAATTACTTCGATATCCTGTGCTCTTTCCTCTTTCCATTTTTCTTCCCCTAGTCTCTGCGGTCAAAGCATTACCTGATGTCTCACCGGAGCTTTTCCATCGCATTTCCTCGCTAAGGATTGCACCAACAACATCATTAAACTTTAAATTACTAGATCTAGAGACATAGTTACTAATGGTCATAACTATACCATTCCAACTTTCTAGCAATGGGCACAGAAATAACAGAGCCCTAACTTCATCATCAAAATTTACCCCTAAAGAACTTAATTGATTGGTAATTGTACTAAATTCATTTAAATGATCAGCAACAGATCCACCTTCTGACATCTTCATATTAAATAAACGCTTCAAAAGAAATACCTTATTTGAGGCTGAGGGTTTTTCATATAGTTTGGCCAATGTCGAAATTAAATCATGTTTTTCATTTCCTTTGAATTATTAAAGGCTACCGACGCCACTAGGCATAGCCGTATTGTTCCAAGTGCCTTTCTGTCGATAATATCCCATTCTGTGTATGTCATACTCGTTGGCTTCTTTGTCTTTCTGCTCAATGAGAGGTACAAATCTTTCTGATACAAATAATCTTCCATCTGCATCTTCCACAGCTGGTATTTTTGGCCGTTAAATTTTTCGACCCTAAACGTACCATCTTCCGCCATTGCTCCCACTCGAACTAGGAATGCTTCTCTCCTGTGAATTTAGCAGCCAAATAAACCTGGATCTGATACGAGTTGTTAGAAAATTATTTATTACAGAGAAATGGAGTACATAGAATATATTGAAGTAATATAAACACAGATAACACATAAAACAAGAGATACACAAATATACGTAGTTCACCCAATTTGGGCTATGTCCATGGAGAAACAGCCAGTCCTTCCTTTTATATTATCCATCAAAATGAAGAGATACAACCTACAACAGATTCGTTTTAATTCCCTCTTTGCTCTCACACAATCTCCTCTCTCTTTCTCGCTCAGAATACACATTTACATATACGCAATACAATTCCCTCATATATAGCGAGGGGTTGCCTTCTAGGTCCAAAAAACCTAAATTAAACATAACTTCTACCATCATATTTTTGCCTAATGAACGACCCAAATTGACTACGAAATTACAACATTTTACAAGGCAATTTTACATCTATTTTTAGCTTCAAGGGCGCTGCCCTTGATCCCCCACCGGGGGGGGACTCCTAAAGATCGTTTCTACCCCGCACCCCCCCCCCAAGACCCCCCTTACACCGTAAATAATAGGCGGTGTTGCTGCCCCATTATGAACTGGGGTCCAATGTGACGATACCTTTGAATGAAGAAGATAATCAAGCTCCACACCCAAAAATTAGTGTTGGGGACTTAGTTAAAACTTAACACTGCATATTGTCTATAAATAGATGGAAAGACTAAAAGAATAAATCAGGTTATAGAAGATATGCCTATAATGTATGTCATGGATAATTAGACTCAGTGGGAAAGGTACTTACCATTGGTAGAGTTTTCCTATAATAACAATTACCACAATTCAATTAGGATGCCTCCTTATCAAGTTCTATATGGGAGGCCATGCAGGACACCATTGAGTCGACGAAAAGATGTAAGACACAATAATAGTTAGGATAGGATTATTTCAAGAAATGGAGGAATAGGTAAGATAGATTCAATGAAGTTTAAAGGAAGCACAAGATAGAAAAAAGATTTATGTTGATGCAGAAAGTACCGATCAAAGTTTTAAAGTGGGGGACTGAGTTTATTTTATTTTTTTATTGTTATTTGTAACACTATTCAGTTTGAGAAAGGTATGAAGTTACCACCTCAATTTATAGGACCTTTTAGAATCAAAGAGAAAATTGGACCAATTTCCTATTGTCTTGTACTACCACCCCAATTTCATAAAAATCATGATGTTTTTATGTATCTATCCTATAACATTATGTTTCTAATGAATCCCACAAACTCGAATGGAGGGAATTATAGGTCTCAGATGTGGGAACCATAATGGTCAAACCAATATGCATATTATACCATAGGTTTCGATAACTCAGGCATCGCTTGGTGGACCAAGTTAAGATATAATGGGACAAGTATAACCCAAGATCTTCTACTCGGGAGGATGCAAAGACTATATGTCACAATTACCCCTCAATTTTGAACCATTTATGATGTCCATTTTGACTTAGATATCTACTTATGATGATTCTCTATTTGTAGTTTCATGTCGTTTTATTTATGAACACTATGTAATATTAATGCATTTTAGTTGGACAAATGAAACTACTTATATAAACCATTTGATAAATTAAGTATTGTTGATTAAAATATTTGATCTATGATTTATTTAATGTATGATTTACCTGATGTATGGCTTACTTGGTTATGATTTATCTAGTGTATGACCTATCAAAGTTATTGTTGTTTGATTTATGGCTTAAGGGGATATGATTTATCTAATGTAATAATTACTTCCAATATGTTGTTAGAATTACAAAATCGGCGTGTTGATACTATACTTAATAAAATGGTGATTAAGATCACATATATATATATATATATATATATATATATATATATATATATATATATTATATATATATATATATATATATATATATATATATATATATATATATATATATATATATATTATATATATATATATATATATATATATATATATATATATAATATTGTTGTTTTGTATATGCATGAATGAGAACTAACTTGCACATTGGAAATAACTATATGATATCCAAGATTTGCGCTTCTGATTGGAGAATGTTGAGGCAGCCAATGATGAATGGTATGATGTACATTGTTATGTTACATTTTGAATCAACTTGATATGCATTATGTTGTAGCGGCTACAACCACCCTCCAAAAATTTTCCTTAGCTTTGTTTTGGAGCCTGTCTACCAACATTTTGCAACACCTTGTCTTGCTTCGTCAAGTACACAAGATTCAATGTTTTTCTTACAGAAAGGTAGCCTGTCGATCATAGCTTGATGCATTACCCTCACAGGTTGTTCACCCAAAATTGGTCCAGTTGCAGGCTTAGCAGCTCCCCCAACAAATTGCACAATTTTGGAGGGAAACCAGTCTTCCCTCTAGAAATTGTGCAATCCTGTCTGGCAGCCTATTGGGCTCCATAATTGCACAATACTGCCAATCAACCCTCACAGTGAAAATTGCACAATTTTCCCCAGCAAGGATGTTCATCCCAGGAATTGTGCAATCCTAGGCAGAAGTCATCTACTCTACCCAAAAATTGCACAAATCCCCTAGGCATTCAACCCAGATCCCAGCCATAAATGTGCATTTCCTTCCAACAGTTGAGCAGCATCATGCATGAGTATTTTGGTTGACCAGTTCCACCCTGGACCAAGGAAACTTGACTTGCATGAATGGCTCTCTTTTTCCTGGAATAACAAAAGCAAGCATGCAAAAGGAATCCCATGATTCAGGGAGTTATTTTTAGCAGCTGGAGGTTACATGCAAAGTTCATTTAGAAACTTTCCTCCAAGTGCCGCTTTTTCCTAAATTTGTGGCATGCGCGTCATGAGCCCAAACTTATTTATTCGACACATCAGATCTCATTCTTTCACATCGATCTTAGAGCTCTGACATCCCATATCACATCCAGGACTCTTCGACGCATCCGGCTCAACTATTCATGGGTAAGTGGCCTCAACTTGTCCTTTTCAGCATTTATGTCACCTTTTTTCTTTTCGCTTGTGTGAGTGTTGTTTGCTTGAATTATTTGAACACTTGTTGTCATTTACATGTATACTAGCTTGTACAAGCACTTTTTTAGTTTTCATTTCTATCTCACTATTATCGCATGCATGAAATTGTTTTGCACAAATGGTCATTGATTCAACAACTTGCTTCACCCACATGCATGTTGATCTATTTACTGAATCTTTCATTCATGTTTGCATGCACTATCAATCACATCTGATTTCACTTAGTGTCGCCATGCATTCACTTTCATATTTTCTTTCAGTTGCCCGTCGGCAAGTCTAGCCAACCTTGGCCCGAACTCTGCCTTCACCGAGACAGCATTGCGCAATTTGGGGAAGGAAGCTCTGTCTTCCTCTCCAAAAATGCGCATTTCTACCTAGGCACTGTCCTCTGGGACTGTTTTGTGCATTTCTAAGGGATAGCGATTGTTGGCCCAGAAAATTGTGCAATGCAGTCCCTGAGCCTACAGTCATTGCCAGCTGGAATTGTGCATTGCATAATCCCATCAACTAACAACCAGTCTAGATTGTGCATTGCACAAATCCAACTTCCAGTCTTTCCTCCTAGATAGCCCAGACTGCCTTTTGTGCAGTTCTAGTAACCAATCACCCAGCCTCCCAGAAGAAATTGTGCAATCTTTCCTATCAATTCCCTAAGTATGTACAATGTCATTCCTCAAATTTGCTTTGGTTTTCGCTGAGAGATTTCTTGTCATGAATCTCGCTTTGTCTCTAGATATTTCATGTGTTCATCCATCTCTTAGTAGAACAGGATCAATGGCCTCCAAGAGAGCAGGGTCACAGGACACTGATAGAAATACAGTTAGAGCAGCAGTTGAGCAAGTGTCCTCTGGTCTACTGATCTATGAAGATACAAAGTTGTTTCTATACAAGGACATAAAGTTGAAGTGGTGAGAGTTCAATGAAGAATTTACAAGCACTTTTGAGGAATACTTCGAAGACCATCGGGTGTCTGTGAACATTCACAAGTCTAGCTTGTACCGAATTGCATGCACATACCCCGCATTCCCATGCATGGACATGATACACTAGATCGTCTCCCACACTAATCCCGAGACAATGACCTTGAGTAGTGTCAATGGGATGAATCTTGCAACCTTCTGGGTGCGAGATTATGATGAGATGTATCATATGTTAGAGCCCGTGACTATCATGAAGACTCCCATTAGCTTACCCAACGGCAATGCCAACTCCAGAGACATTCTGAAGAACTGGGTAAAGGAGTCGGCCCGATTCAGGTTGACACCCAACCAGATCTATAAGAGAAGAAATTGTGGAAGGCTTATCAATACTTGGTCATATTTTCATGTTGACTATATGGCCAAGAAAGCACAGAAACCTTCCCACGAAGTTGGGTGATCATGCTGGACCAACTAGCTAGAGAAGGAAAACCATGTAACTGGTCTGGCATGTTGGCTCATCAACTAAAGGAACAAGTAATAAAGGCTCGACAATGATGTGGAGGTATGCATGCAGAGATTTACATGTTTGCCTACATCTTAGGTGCAATCTTTGCCTGACAGAAGTTCTTGGGCTTGGAGTGGGCATGGTCACCAGCGGAGACTGTTGTGAATACATATTGCAAGTTGTTGCCTGAATGCAGCTTCAAAGGATTAATCACACATATGTCTGATCATTTTTTCACCCCAGTTTACAAGATGATATTCAAACTTGATCCACCCTACATGTCAAAGGAAGTAATGGAGGCACTAATAAACATTTCCGATTGGTATGCCTCACCGTTCGGCACCTTCATCAAAATTTTTAGCATGGAGAAGCCTCCGCATGTTCTACAAAAGTTTTCCTTGGACATATTTGTCATGCAGGAAGTAGCATATCACATCTCGACAGGATTAATAACTAGACTGCACCAGAAGAAGAAAGCATCTTGGCCCAATCTTCTATTGCGGATTGGGTTATATGAGATCCGGAGTATCAAGCACGTGGATGTTGAAGAAAAACAAATGAAGAAGTACCCATTTGACCTCTGAAGTTACAATATGTATGACCCACATTTCATTGTGAAAGATCACTGCACGAGAGTACAGTTCAACTAGACCCACGGGGAATTTCATTGAGCCGAAGAGGACCCATGGAAATATTTCTATAGTTTCTCCAAACCCAATGAACAGATCAACTTCACTATGGAGTGGTTAGCGAAGCAAAATGAAGCAACATCACATAGAGCACCAGCACCAGTTGTAGCAGTAGCAACAGAGGCAAGCATACTAGTGCACGACAAGGGCAAGAGGAAGATTGAAGATCACATGGAGGAAGAGCAAAGTTGCAAGTTCCCAGCAGATCCACTTTTGGAGAAAGAATCTACGACTATAGAGGCAAAGAGGCACCAACGCGACATGTGAATCACGCAAAGACATAGGGATAAGAGGAGAATTCAAGAAACATAGAAGGAGTTGCATGAGCTAAAAGAGCAACTCTAAAAGGAACAAGAGCTGTGCGAATAGGAGAGGGAAGCGCAGCAGCAGTAGGTATAGCAAGGGGCGCAACATGTGCAAATAGATGAAAAAACACATATACAAGTAGTTTATTCATCATAACAACTTGCATCACATGAATAGGGTGAACCATCAGAGGAGAAAGACTTTGCTCATGAGATAGAACAAGCACTCCAACAGTTGGATGTGGACATGGAGCAACAAGATTTGGAACAGGACATCGACCTTATGCCTCACCACCAAAAGATCAACTTACCCGCTTCACTGGATCTAGATGATGGGCAAGTCTCAAGTTATCAAGAAGGCACTGAGGTCCTTGGCGATCATCTGGAAGGAGAGATGTACAACATCTCATTCGACAAGTCTCAACATAGAGTTGTGTAGTCTCACAGAGTGTCAAATCTGGAGCATCATACATCTCATGTGCAAGTTGAAGAAAGAGTGATCGTGACTGATGTGCGCAAACATCTAGCAACCTTGGCCAACGCAACTAGAGTGTATGTCGAAGCCACTAGCTCAAGTGTTCTCTTTCTGATAACTGAGAACGAGAGAATGGCAAAGGAACTACAGATGGTCAAGCAAGGAGGAGAGTTGGTGACAGCATCTACCTGAGCTGAATTGAAGAAGGAAATACTAGATAAAGTATTGTCCCTTGACACAGTTATGCGAGAGTTGTACTACTTTTGTTACCATGCATAAGGCAGTCGTCCATCTCAATGGATGGTAGTAGCGATGTACTAAAAGATCACGTATCTTGATGAACTTGCATGTTGCGGTTGATGACATGCAAACATGGACGATGAAATACAAGGGAGCCCCGTTTCACTTTCCTAAGATGATGAGGGCCAAAGCGGTCGAGTTGAAAGCATGTATCTGGAGTTAGATATAGAACTATGAAGAGCTCCCGCATCTTATCACTAGCATATAGGATTCCCATGCATGAGTATTCAAAAGTATGGATGTTGTGGTGCGCACATATGTGATCCCATCTATTAGGACTCTCACCCAAGGAAAGACAAAGGCACGGGTCCGACTAGAGCTTAACTCGTACTTTGACGAGTTGATGTGCATTTCCACTAGCCCAGACTTTCCCATCAGTGCAGACATCATGCAAAAGTATGTTGTTGGTCTGGCTGCATTGAAGATAATGATGTGCATGGTTTCAAACGAGTTGGACAGAGGAGCTCGAGCAGTGTACTCAGATGTTATGGAGGCAAGAGTCGGGTTCTAGACAGACACCATGGAACACATGGACACCATCAAGGACTACTGATCTTGGCATCAGTATGTTACTGTCGAGTAGTAAGAGAATGTTGAGGAGTTAGACTTCCATGGTTGTCTAAGTCATAGTGGTGTCTGGCATGGCTTGCTCAAGCCATTTCTCTCACATGGGTACATGTGCATTGTAATGTAATTTCTTGTCAAGTGTAAGTCAAGTGTCGATAGTTGGATGTAACAGTCATAGAGTAGATGAAGAGTCATGAGGCTAATTGAACTGTCACAAAGGCCAATATCAAGGATCACCCCGCCCTTTGCTATAAATAGTCCCTCATAACTCATTATAAAGGATTTTGGTCAGCCAAGCTTCCGATAAGACTATCTTGGAGATAGCTTGGACAATATTGTAATGAGCCTTGGCTTTTCCACTATGCAGAGCTAGTACATCTCTTTGGATGAGCAGGCAGTCTTGGTTGTAACGTTCTGCTATCAAGACTAGTGGTTGGACATGGATGTATTGTATGATTAGAACTTACACTTCTTAATATAACAAGAACTAGCATGTTTCATGCATATGTTGTATTGTATTCTATGCTATCTAGTTTACTCTAAATGATATATGTATTTTCTTTCTTACGCATGCATGTATAGACTATTCTGTATAAGTATGTTTGAATCTTTATGAAATGTGTTGTTGGTTTAACCATCACTTTGGATTGCTTGCTAACTTGACTTCCATGTTGTGATGCATCTTTGCTTGTGTGTTTCCTTCCTAACTGCGTGTTATCACAGGTTACCAAGGGGTGCACTCATCTCAAACCCTATTTGTTAGAACCTCTCATGCACCTTCCTTGACTCACTGCAGCTGTCACACCCTTGCTACCAACAAATTTATCTTACTTGCCTCTGTGCGAAATTGTGGTCAAGACATTACAGTACGACCCACTTTTGGGATTCCTACACCAAACGGTCTAACATCTAATTGGCACTTCTTACCGAGGAGATCCCCTGACATGTTGGCAGGTCCACTGCTGTCAACATTTCTGGCACTGGAAGGAGGGCCAGATGACAAGTTGTGTCCTATAATCCTATTTTAAACTTTTGCATATCTTTCATGGATTCTTGCACTCTTCTCCCTCTGCGTTGTTTTTCGATTCATGATGATCACCATCGTGAGTGAGTTTTTTGATCACTTGTCCACTTACACGTATGATGGTGAAGGCGAAGTGGCCAGCTTGCTACTTGCATACACACTTTGCGAATCTCCACTTTGATGGTTATTCAATCTACCGGATAATAGCATGCACTCTCTTGAGCACTTCTGTGATCTCATTGAAGAAAATTTCTATCATTTTGTTCTAGACCATCTTGACCAAAAACTACAACAACAATGGAAGGCTCCTCATGAATCGATTACGGATTTTTTGTAGCGCTTCCGTGACTTGCAGTTTCAAACTCCAAGGAGCCAGATGAAATTCCTCCATATTTAGGACCAATTCGAGTATTGCATCAAGAAATCTGCTCATCCCAAGAAGTTTGAAATCAAGCCTTGCTCAAAATTATTCAGTGATGGAGCTGCACAATCTCAGCTGGATGCAGTCACTGTCATGGCTAATTGTCTATCATCCCCTCATCAAACAGCTCCACCACTGCAAAGTAATGTTGAGGATCATGCTCACACACCTATTTAGCTTTCACGTCCTCCCAACATCACTTCGCTTAATTTTCGTGCAAATTTGGTTGTGAGTCCATTGAGTTGTCATATGCATTCTGTTGCACAACCTCCATCTTCGCACTCAACTATTCTTCCAGATGATACTCTCTTGTGTTCTTCCATTTCGGACTCTACACTTGTTGTGAATGAGGAACAAGCCATTGACGGAGTTGGTGTTACACAACCAACATGCATTGTCATTCATGAAGAGTATGAGTGGGTGCTTGAACATCAACACTCGGTGAAGGATGACTCCCTTCCATTCGAGGCTCCTCCATTCTTTCCTGAAATCTTTGGTGAACCTTCCATCCATGATTTCACAAGTGTATCTCCATCCATGGATACACCCATTGTTGATCACTCGCGGGACACGCCAGATGTTGGTCCATCATTTGACAACGGACAGGATAATTTATTCATTAAAAATCCACTTGATCTTTTATCTGCCTTTTCTAGAAACACAGAGGATGAATTTGTTTGCCTCTCATCTACCCCTCTATTTGATTCATTTGATCATGAGGATGTCAATGAAATCATTATTTTTTCTGATCATGGTTTTCGTGATCAATTCACTTCCATATTTTATCACGATCATGACTCTATCACAATTGATCTTTCGAAGCCATTGATTTATGATGATCTATCTAACGAGGAATTTGAAACACCCAAAATTGTCAAGGCACTTCAGCTCAAGCTGATGGTTATGTCAGGCCCTCTCTCTCTTGGGGTTAGTATCACTTCCAATCAGGAAATTGTTCAATCACCCAAGGCTCCTCATCACTCATCTGTATGTAGTGAAGATCAATCTCACACACCAATCATACTTCCTCCACTAGAACTACACGATCCCATCGCTCATGCACTAGAGGAATCTTACATTGCAAGCACTTGTGCATGATGCAAGTTATCTTTGTTTCTTTCATTTGCTTTCATGTCACAGTCAAGAATGTGCTTATGCTTCAAAGCTGTACGCAATGTCACACGACACCATGATAATTCCACGGATTGCTCGTCATAAACCTGTATTCGCTTATGTCCTGTGGTCACTTTGAAACATGAAGTGTGGTTGTATTCATTGTTATATCTTTCTTGCTTGCTGGTTCACACAACTGGGTTGATCGTAGACCAAGCCTTCACCAACATGGGTCAACCAATGCGCTGATGGCTACATTGGAAATATCACTTCATGTGATCACTTTTTTCTTACTTTCTTGTCTGTTTGTTTGCTTACTTGTGTGTTTTCTTACTCGCTTTGTTTTTGCTTTTGCTTTTGCTATTTCTTTGCTTTGTTGTTTGTTAGTTCGGTTGTTTCATTCGTAGGATAGTTTCGCATGAAATCATGTATGACTTTTGAAACAGGCTTGGTAAAGTACAAGAGGCCTTGTGTTGCTATCACTACTTAGTTATATGTCATCTTTCTTATGTATGAAGAACTTGTTATCTTTAGTCCATGATACGTCGAAGGAAAATACATATTGTTCGAAGTAAACCTTGGTGTAAACACAATGCTTGCACACTAACTAGTATCACCTACTCTAGTCGGTTGTTTTTGGGTTAACCCTTGTCAGCTCAGTCAAGTAGAGTAAGATGAGGGGGAAACCTTAACAGGAACATCAGAGGTATAATAAACTACTTCTCTACTGGAACAACCTCTTCTACTATCAATAAGTTGGGATTCCTCTTCTGTCTCTTGAAATGAATAAGTGTTACGCATGGTTGAAAATATGAAAAATGAAAAAATGAAAAGTGAAAAAATTCAAAGTGAAAAATGAATAAGGTGAAAGAAGAGAAAGGCTTCCTGCACAGAGAGGTGATGTAACTAACTCCTACGGGGTACTGACTAGGCTCACTGGCAGCGGAGCCATGCTTGTGTTCCTATGTGACTCCACCAGGGTACTGTCTAGGCCTACTGGTAGCGAAGCAACACTAGAGATGAAACTAAGACTCTGACAACTATACTGCTTATGCACCAACATACGCCGCAACCCCAATCGAAACAACGGTGTTTCCTTGGCTTGGAATATGTGTCAATCAACCAAGAGCTTGGCAGATGCTACATCTTACAATCAAGCTAGTGTGAAAACAAGATGAGTTGAGAACTGAACAATACTTCCAGATGTGTTAGACTTTCTTTTCACGAACAAGGTCCATTCGCAGAGCTGGAGTTCTACTAGTGTGTCACCAAGTGTTTTAGCGGCTACAACCACCCTACAAAATTTTTCCTTAGCTTTGTTTTGGAGTCTCCCTATCAAAATTTCACAACACCTTGTCTTGCTTTGTCAAGTACACAAGCTTTAGTGTTTTTCTTGCAGAAAGGTAGCATGTCGATCACAACTTGATGCATTCCCCTCACAGTTTGTTCACTCAGAATTAGTCCAATGGTAGGCTAAGAAGATCCCCCAATAAATTGCGTAATTCTAGAGGGAAACCAACATTCTCTCTAGAAATTGTGCAATCTTGTCTAGCAGCCTACTGGGCTCCAGAATTGTGCAATTCTGTCAGTCAACCCTCACAGTGCAAATTGCGCAATTTTCCCCAGCAAAGTTGTTCAACCTAGGAATTGTGAAATCCTGGGCAGCAGTCAGTTGCTCTGCCTAGAAATTGTACAAATCTCTTGGGCAATCAGCCTAGCTCCCGGCCAAAAATGTGCATTTCCTTCCAGCAGTTGAGTAGCTTCATGCATGAGTAGTTTGGTTGACTAGTTCCACTTGGGACCAAGGAAACGTGACTTGCATGCATGGATTTATTTTTCCTGGAATAGAAAAAGGAAACATGCAAAAGGCATCCCATGATTCAGGGAGCTATTTTTAGTAGTTGGAGGTTACATGCAAAGTTCATTTAGAAACTTTCCTCCAAGTGCTGCTTTTTCCTAGATTTGTTGCATATGCATTATGAGCCAAAACTTATTTATTCAATGCATCAGATCTCATTCTTTAACATCGATCTTAGAGATATGACATCCCATAGCACATCCAAGACTCTTCGACACATCCATCTCAGCTATTCACAGGTACGTGGTCTCAACTTGTCTTTTTCAACATTTTTGTCACTTTTTGTGTTTTCGCTTGTGTGAGTGATGTTTGCTTGATTTATTTGAATGCTTGTTGTCATTTACATGTATACAAGCTTATACAAGCACCGTTTCAGTTTTCATTGCTATCTCACTGTTATCGCATGCATGAAACTATTTTGCACAAACGGTCACTGATTTAGAGACTTGCTTCACCCACATGCATGTTGATTTGTCTATTGAATCTTTCATTCATGTTTGCATGCACTATCAATCACTCCTACTTTCACTTAGTGTCATCATGCATTCACTTTCATATTTGCTTTCAGTTTCCTGTCAACGGGTCTGGCCAACCTTGGCCCGAACTCTACCTTCACCGAGACAGCATTGCACAATCTGGGGAAGGAAGGCTCTATCTTCCTCTCCACAAATCCGCATTTCTGCCCAGGCACTGTCCTCCAGTACTATTTTCTATATTTCTAAGGGACAGTGACTTCTGGCCCAAAAAATTTCACAATGCAGTCCCTGAGCCTGCAATCATTGCCAACTGGAATTGTGCATTGTGCAATCCCAGTAGCCAGCAGCCAGTCTAGATTGTGCATTGTGAAAATCTAGTAGCCGATCTTGCCTCCCAGATAGCCCAGGCTACCTTTTGCACAGTTCTGGTAGCCAATCACCCAACCTCCCAGAAGAAATTGCGCAATCTTTCTTATCAATTCCCCAAGTATGTGCTATGTCATTCCCCGAATTTGCTTTGGTTGTCATTAACAGATTTCTTGCCATGCATGTCGCTTTGTCTCCAGATATTTCAATTGTTCATTCTTCCCTTAGCAGAACAATATCAATGGCTTCCAAGAGAGCAGGATCACAGGACACTAATAGAAATACAGCTAGAGAAGCAGTTGAGTGAGTGTCCTCTAGTCTATCAATCTATGAAGATACAACATTGTTTCTAGACAATGACATCAAGCTGAGGTGGCAAGAGGTCAATGAAGCATTTGCAATCACTTTTGAGGAAGACCTCGAAGACCATTAGGTGTATGTGAACATTCACAAGTCTGGTTTGTACCGGATTGCATGCAGATACCTCGTGTTCCCATGCGCGGACATGATACACTGGATCATCTCCCACACTTATCCCGGGACGATGACCTTGAGCAATGTTAGTGGGACGAAGCTTGCAACCTTCTAGGCGTGAGATTATGATGAGATGTATCAGATGTCGGAGCTCATGACTATCATGAAGATTCCCTTCAGCTTACCCAATAGCAGTGCCAACTCCAAATACATTTTGAAGAATTGGGTAAAGGAGCCGGCTTGATTTAGGTTGACACCCAACCAGATCTATAAGATGAAGATATTGCAGAAGGTGTATCAATACTTGGTCATATTTTCATGTTGATTATATGGCCAAGAAAGCGCGGAAACCTTCCCACAGATTTGGATGATCATGTTAGACCAATAGGATAGAGAAGGAAAACCAGGTAACTGGTCTGGCATGTTGGCTCATCAGCTAAAGGAACAAGTAACGAAGGCTCCATAGTCACCAAGAGGTATGCATGCAGATATTTACATGTCTACCTACATCTTAGATGCAATCTGTGCCCGACTCGAGTTCCTAGGCTTGGAGTGGGCATGGTCACTGGAGGAGACTACTGTGAATACATATTGTGAGTTGTTGTCTGAATGAAACTTCAGAGGAGTAATCACACAGTTGTCTGATCATTTTGTCACCCCAGTTTACAAGATGATATTTGAACAAGATCCACCCTGCATGTTGAAGGAAGCAATGGAGGCATTGATAAACATTGTTCATTGGTATGCCTCACCATCTAGCACCTTCATACAAATGTCTAGCATGGAGAAGCCTCTTCATGTTCTTCAAAAGTTTTCCTTGGACATACTTGTCTTGCAGGAAGTAGCATATCACATCTCAGCAGGACTAACAACTAGACTACACTAGAAGAAGAAAGTACCTTGGCCCGCTCTTCCATTGTGGATTGGGTTATATGAGATCCAAAGTATCAAGCATGAGGATGTTGAAGCAGAACAGATGAATAAGTACCCATTTGACCTCTGAAGTTACAATCTATATGACCCACATTGCATTGTGAAAGATCACTGCATGAGAATACAGTTCAACTGGATCCATGAGGCATTTCATTGGGCCGAGGAGGACCCATGGAAATATTGCTACAATTTCTCCAAACCTAATGAACAGGTCAGATTTGTTGTGGAGTGGTTAGTGAAGCAACGTGAAGTAGCATCACGGAGAGCACTAGCACCAGCCACAGAAGTAGCAGCAGAGGAAAGCATACCAGTGCGCGATAAGGGCAAGAGGAAGATTTTCAATTGCATGGAGGAAGAGAAAAGCTGCAAGTTCTGAGCAGATCCACCTGTGGAGAAAGCAGCTATGGCTATAGAGGAAAAGAGGCACCAATGCAACATGTGAATCGTGCAAATACATAGGGATAAAAGAAGAATGGAGGAAACAGAGAAGGAGTTACATGAGATGAAAGAGCAACTCCGAAAGGAACAAGAGTTGCACAAACAAGAGAGGGAAGAGTAGCTACAATAGGTACAACAAGGGGCGCAACATGTGCAAACCGATGAAATAGTGTCCATACAAGTAGTTGATTCATCAAAACAATTGGCATCAGGCGAATAGGGTGAACCATCACAAGAGCAAGACTTCGTTCATGAGATAGAACAAGCACTCCAATAGTTGGATGCAGACTTGGAGTAGTAAGAGTTGGAACAAGACATCGACCTTATGCCTCACCACCAAGAGGTCGACCTACCCACTTCACTGCATCCAGATGATGAGAAAGTCTCAAGTGACCAAGGAGGCATTGAGATCCTTGGTGATCAACTGGAAGGAGAGATGCACAACATCTCATTTGACGAATCTCAACATAGAGTTGTGCAGTCTCGCAGAGTGTCAACTCTGGAGGATCATACATCTCCTGCGCAAGTTGAAGAATAAGTGATCGTGATTGATGTGCACAAACATCCAGCAGCCTTGGTTGATGCAACTAGAGTGTATGTCAAAGCAACTAGCTCAAGTGTTTGCTTTCTGATAGTTTAGAATGAGCGAATGGAAAAGGAACTACAGATGCTCAAGCAAGGAGGAGAGTTGGTGATAGCGTCCACCCGAGCTAAACCGAAGAAGGAATTACTAGATGAAGTATTGTCCCTTGACATAGTTATGCGAGTGTTGTACTCTAAGTTTGGTACTGTGCATAAGGTAGTCATCTATCTCAACGGATGGTAGCAACAATGTGCTAGAAGAGCACATATCTTGATGAACTTGCATGCTGATGTTGATGACATGCAAACATGGACGATGAAATACAAGGGGGCCCCACTTCACTTGCCTAATATGATGAGGGCCAATGCGGTCGAGCTAAAAGCACGTCTTCGAAGTCAGATCTGGAACTATGAAGACCTCCTGTAGCTCATCACTAGCATACAGGCTTCCCACACACGAGTATTCAAGAGTATGGATGTTGTGGTGCACACACATGTGATCCCATCTATTGGGACTCTCACCTAGGCAAAGAAAAAGGCACAGGTCTAACTAGAGCTTAACTCGTACTTCGACGAGTTGATGTGCATTGCCACTAGCCCAGACTTGCCCATCAGTGCAGACATCGTGCACAAGTATGTTGTTGGTTTGGCCGCATTGAAGACAATGATGCACATGCTTTCAGATGAGTTGAATAGAGGAGCCCGAGAAGTGTACCCAGATGTTATGGAGGCAAGAGTCAGGTTCCAGACAGATGTCACCGCTTAACACACGAACACCATCAAGGACTATCGATCTTGGCATCATTATGTTACTGTCGAGTAGCATGAGGATGTTGAGGAGTTTGACTTCCATGGTTGTCCAAATCATAGTGATGTCTAGCATGGCTTGCTCAAGACATTTCTCTCACATGGGAACATGTGCATTGTAATGTAATGTCTTGTCAAGTGTCGATAGTTGGATGTAACAGTCATATAGTAGATGAAGAGTCATGAGGGTAGTTAAACTGTCACAAAGGGGAATGTCAAGGGTCACCCCACCCTTTTCTGTAAATAGTCCCTCATAACTCATTGTAAAGACTTTTGGTTAGCCAAGCTTCCGATAAGACTATCTTGGAGAGAGCTTGGACAGTATTGTAACAAGCCTTGGATTCTCCACTGCGTAGAGCTAGTACATCGCTTTAAAGGAGCAGGTGGTCATGGTTGTAACGTTCCGCTATCAGGACTAGTGGTTGCACATGGATGTATTATCTGATTGGAACTTACATTTCTTAATATAACAAGAGCCAGCATGTTTCATGCATATGTTGTATTGTATTCTATGTTATCTAGTTTAATCTAAATGATATATGTATTTTCTTTCTTACGGATGCATGTATAAACTATTTTGTATAAGTATGTATGAATCTTTCTTAAATGTGTTGTTGGTTTAACCATCACTTTGGATTACTCACTAACTTGCCTTCCATGTTGTGATGCATCTTTTCTCGCATGTTTCCTTCCTAACTGCGTGCTATCACAGGTTACCAAGGGGCACACTCATCTCAACCCCTATGTGTTAGAACCTCTCATGCACCTTCCTTGACTCACTACAACTATCACACCCTTGCTATCAACGGAGTTATCTTATTTGCCTGTGTGCGAAACTGTGGTCAAGGCATTACTGTACGACCCACTGTTGGGACTCATACACCAAACGGTCTGAGGTCTAATTGGAACTTGTTACCGGGGAGATCCCATGACATGTTGGTGGGTCCAGCACTATCAACACATTATTATAACATGGGTAAAATGTAAATGATAGGTGACATGACTACCTGACTGGATTATTCGATGACAAGTATCCAACCAGCGTCGTAGTGTGGTCCATATTAGGTTGTTGACCCTAGTTTTGAGGAGGGATGGAGGCATTTCCCACTATGTAACCTCCAAGCCTGGAATCATGGGAGAGTAGTGATGGACACACTACCCTAGATGTGTGATGACGATTTCCAGTTTCCTATTGATGAAGTTAGGTCAATATAATCGACGCTTCCGCCATATTGGTTCTATCTATGGTTAGATCGATATAGTCGATGCCATAGTATATTGCAGCAGAGGATGGATAGGATGGGAGTGGAAGTAGGTTTGGGAGGATAGGAGGCTATAAGTTAGTTGGAGACTCTTTATGAGAAGTGGTATCCTTGCTTGACTTACTTAATTTGACTACTATATCTCTCTCTATTTTGTTATGCCTTATTGTCAAACTTATTTTGAACTCCTTGTGTCATTTTCACTCTAACTTTGGGACAAGATTTTTTTAGGAGGGGCATATGTAATGCGCTACTTGACCCTATCATGCTAATTTTGATTAGCGTTTAATTAACCTGAAAATATTGACTTATAATTATTAAGCAATATTGGTATATACCTGCACTTGTGAATCTGTAATTTTACTTTACTCATGTGACTTTTTATTATTTTTTATTACTTAATTATTAATCAATTCCTAATCTGTCTTATAAAATTTACTCTTCGATAAGATATGGCCTTCTCCAATTTATTCTAATTTAAATTTCAACATTTTACTACCCAAGGTTTTCCAAGTTGTCTTCTCCAATTTTATGCTGAATTAAATATTATTATTTCCATTCTGAAGGTGTCTTCCTAAATTTATTTTGGGATAAGATATGGAAAGGAAAGTCAAGGTCATTAAATTAAAAGGATGGAGGGGTATTAAGTAGGCGGTTGAGGTGGATGAGAGGAAGACGCATAAAGGAAATGAGGATGAGAAGAGAAAGGGAGATCCTTGTTATTTATTTTGGCATTGAAGGATTTTATTTTGAGAGGCAGAAAAGTGAGAGAATGGGGGAAAAGTGAGAGAACTCAAACTTGGATCTATTGGAGAGTATTGGTTCTAACTTGGACACACTACAACTGGTTGGACTTGGGCTCGGAGGGCTAGGGAATCCATGGAGGTTCCCCAGGCTAGGAAATCATTCCTAGTTGGTTGGGAGGTAAATTCAGTTAGGTAACCTAGTGGGAGAATCCTAATAGAGTCAAGAGCATCCCAACCAAGTCATTGGATCAGGTATTATTAGTCATTTATTTTAGTTATGTAAATTATTACAAGTTATACATGTTGCAGATAAATTGTTACAAGTTATACATGTTGTAGATTAAATTAAATTATGTTCATGCTTATGATGTTTTATAAACCTGAAATTTTCCTCGTTTTAAAATTTTGTGAAATTTATTTGAATGAGTGTAGTAGTAGTTAGAGGACCTATAGTTGGATCCTCACAGCCGCTTGTACTTAGCATTGGCTCTATCTAATATATCATGGACCTGCTGGTGGATGTGTTGAATGCGCTCAATGAAGTTGTTAGCCCTGTCGGCTTCGGACTGGACGTGAGCCGAATCTACTTGAGTGGATAAAAATGGGATGGCCACATCAATGGGACATAATGGCTTAAATCCCAGCGCTAACTGAAAGGGTTTGTGGCTCATTGAGCTATGGAGAGCTCTGTTGTAGTTGTGTTGGACATAGGGGAGACTTTCATCCCATGTGCATGGATGCTTCGAGTTGTACATGTGCAAAATGTGTATGATCATCATGTTGACAACCTCTGTTTGGCCATCAATTTGGGGATGGAAAGTTGTGGACTTAGTAATTTTTGTATCTAGCATAGACTAAAGACTTGACCAAAATGCACTCAGGAATTTGTTATCCCGGTCTGAGATAATGGACTATCGGATCCTAAAGTGTACCCACACTCGCTCAAAGAAGAGCTTAGTAGTGGCCTCTGATGTCATACTCTTCTTGCAGGCTGCCATGATGGCCATCTTAGAGAATTTTTCGAGGACCACGAAAACGTAATCATTGCCATGCTTAATAAAAGGAAGGCTTGACATGTAATTCATGGAATAGATTCACAAGGTCAACTAGGAGTAGGTAGAGGAGTATATAGACCTTACCTCTTGATGGTCGGTTTGGAAATGGCATAGGCGATGCAAGATCTAATGTACTTCCCAACATCCTAACGAAGTTTCGGCCAATAACAATACTTCTGCAATACCGCCACTATTTTCTGTACTCCGAAATGTCCAACGACCTGACTGTAGTGTGACTCCCAAATCATCTTAGCATGCTCGCTTGAAGGAATACAAATGTGTCTCAGGTGGCATAACAATGCATCCTGAAGGTGAAAATTTGGAACTTTCTTCCCTTGTAGGAGTGTCTAGTATGTGTTGTCGAATTCAGGATCACTCTAGTAAAGATGTGGCCATCCTGAAGCTCATGCCTACAGGAGTCGAGCACAGTGATCAGCGCCATGACTGGTGGTTGGCTGAGGTAGCCTGCAACATTATTGGTGCTTCCCTTCTTGTACTTAATGTTCAAATGGAACTGTTGTAGGTAGGTGAACCATTTCTAATGACGATCGTTCTGCAACTTCCCTTGTGTCTGTATGAACTATAGGGGTCAGTGCTCTATGTGGATGACCGTTTCCTTCCCTAGAATGTAATGCTTTCATTGAAGAAAGGCCTTCATAATGTAATACATTTATTTTTCGTAAGTGGGATACTTTCATATTGTGTCTAAAGTGTCTCATTGTGGTAAGCCACTAGGTGCCCCTGCTGTGTAAGAATTGCACCAATAGAATAAACAGAGGCATTTGTCTCAATCTCAAATGGTTCCTACAGGTCTGGTAATGTGAGCACTGGTGTAAAGCAGAGGCGATGCTTCAAATCAAAAAATGCCTTATGTTGAAATCGGGCCAAAAAAACTTTGATTTCACTCTGCCCTTGGTGACTTGACTTAAAGGCCAAATGATATGAGAGAACCCCAACATGAACTTGCAGTAAAAATTGGCAAGATGAAGAAAGTTGTGGAGCTCTGTTAGAGTGGTTCGTACTGGCCAATCTTGAATGACTTGTATCTTGGTTGGGTCTGTTAAGGACTCAAAATTCTCACCTTCAACATTATGAGGAAGACCACCCAGTCTGAACCTTAAAGTAGCTCATTTTTCGTTTGAAATGGTGGTTCCGACTAGTTTAACTAGGTCCAGTTACCTTCCTGCTATTGCTATCGGTTTAAGAATTGTCTTTAGTTACCAATAGGCAGCGACATTAAATTGATTCTTCTTGTTGATCAAGCAAGAGAATTACCCTTAAGATGCTTTGACGGTACGTCCAAACCACTCTAATGTTTTTCCTTTTAAAAAGAGGACTTCTAGAATGCAAAAGGTATGATAATACATGCAAGGTATTATATAAGATGCAATTAATCTAACCTATCTCGATTGAAGGAAAGGGAAATCCTTCTCTCAATCAAGAGCAAATTAACTTAATGGGGAAAAGAAGCTTTAAAGAATTGGAATTAAGATGGAGGAATTAAATCAAAGAGATAGCTCACAAAATCTTGTTCCTTATTAACACAAACCAACAATTAAATACCTTGTAAATAGTTACATAAGATCCTATTGAAAATATATCCACTCCCTTATTTATCATATACATAAGAACTAAAAAGATTCATGATGAATTGTTGAATTAGTTTGAATAAAACATCATGTATGCAAATAAATAATTGTTATCCTAAATCGTAAGATAGATTGCCGATCTAAGACTATAACTATTCGTTCCAATGCAAACTTCATTTTTCATACTATATTTAAAATTAAGCCTGTAGAATAGTCCAAGCATACTTTTACATTAATTAACACTCAAGATTCAACAAAAGTGCATGAATCTAATTATTAACTTACACATTTGAAATATAAATTGAAAGACTGAAATAAGAATTCATTTCAATTAAATTATCTAAACAATAATGTTAAACATCATTAATTGAAATAAACATTTATTGATAAATGAAATCAAATTACAGATCCTCACATTCTAGCAGTAGTGCACAATCCTAAGAGCTTGCAAATGATCTATGCTTGCAAAAATGGCCTCCTCCTTACAGCAATAGTGTATAATAAACAATAGTTTCTCTACAAATAGATAGAGTACAACTATATAGATCCTTCTTCCCCCGGGATCCAAATCCTAATTCCCCTACATACAACTATAAATCCTTATTACAATAGTGCTTTTAGGAATTTCAGAATTGCAGAGAAGAAAAACACCTAATACATGTTGCAGTGTACTATTTATAATTTTCTACAAAAAGAATTCTCCACAGGAAAAGTTGTTGAAGAGTAGTTCTATTTAATGAATTTTCATTGGTCCAAAATATCATTATTCTCTTGTTGGAACCTTCTCATTGATTTAGATCTTCTTCCCTTAATTTCTTCCACTATTTTCCTGCAAAAACAAATCAAAATTAAATTAAAATGCAACAATAAAATCAAAATAACAAATTTGAAATTAAAACATATCTAATCAAATTTAATTAAATGAACAATTTAGAAAGAAAACAGAGCTTTCTATTGATGTCTTTGAGGATTTAATTGGTCAAGGAGATCATTGACGAATGTATCTACACTTAGAAGAAGTTGTGCGCAAATGCGAATGTAGAAAATTAAACTCATAAAATTAGTTTTATTAAAAATTCAGAGCTTGATCTTTTGCTAGATTTTAGATCTAATAAATGATCAAATCTCATAATGGAACTACTTCAGAATTTTTTTTCATGATTTTATCTTTCCAATGAGTTTTCCTGGGCCTCATTTGAACAAGTAAAACTCCATTTATGAACTTTTAAAGTTAGAGTATTAAAATTGCCAGAATTTTGGAAATTTTGTTGCCTCGCTAAAAATCAGAATTTTTTAATTAAATTCTAATCCTCAATTAAATTATAGTTGTAGAATTGAGGCTTCTGTGATCCATCATAGTTATAAGAAGAATTTCGGTGTAAATTCAAATTATATTAAAATTATAGTAAATATTATAATTATTATAACACAAATATAATATTTTATTAAAATTTTTAAAATACCAACCATTAGAATCAACCAAAGACCAAAATTCAAAATAATTAAAACAAAACCCACATTACGTGAGGAGTGGAGTTATATGGAGGAGAGGGTTAAGTGAGGGAGGTATAAGGAGTGGATGGTTATGGAGGAATAAGGGAAGTCAATGGAGGGTGGAGTGATAAGGATGAGGTGGATGGAGGGATAAGGTGACGTGAGGGTGAGGTAAGGCGGGTGATTCGGGAGATATAAGGAGAAAATGATAACCATATAATAAAACAAAAAACAAAAAACAAATAGCGATTTTTTTAAATCGCAAAATCATGGATTGGTAAATGAGGTGCCTTAAAATTATGCAATATCTGCTATCACAAATTTTTATTGCATCGCAAATGTTGATCACATAATTCTTAGATTGCATTTTTTGGAAGGAAGAGGAGGGATGTGAAGTGTGGCCCACGTGGATTAACAATCCTACAAACTGGACTACAACCACTTTGCAATTTGGGTGTTTTAGGTTTCATAATTCGTTTTAAAATAATAAATTGGAATAAATTACCAAAGTTCCAAAAATGTGTTTTTAACCATTCTACAATTTTGTCGGGTCATTTTGTAGGACTGTTAGTGAAAAATGAAAAAATTTAAAAATACTAAATAAGAGTTTAATATTTACAATAAATGCATTATTTAACTAAATTAGTTGTAAATTTTGAAATATTGTATATTTTATACATTTTTTAACCCAAGCGACACAAATAATCAAACTTCAAAGGAGTGTCATTTACAAATCGGTTGAGCAAATGAGGTGAAACAAGCAATGATGGAAAGCTTGCTAAAAATCGAATTCAACAAAGTAATCAAAACAAAAATTTGTCCAAAAAAAAAATGGCAAAATTGTAGGACACTTAACTAAATAAAAATCATAACAGGTGTTTAACCAAGAATTTATAGAAAGGGTCCCCATTATTTGAAGTAAATAAGTCAAAAATGGGGGGTGTTGGGTTTTTCCCTACAACAGGTCCACATGCACACCCTACTCATCAATGATGTACCCCAAATATCGAACATGGGTCATGCCAAAAGTGCATTTCTGCAAATTGGCACACAACTTGTGTTGTTGTAGGGTTTGAATGATCTGTTGAATATGGTGGAGGTGCACATCCTAAACCTGGCTGAAGATCAAGATGTCATCTAGATACACCACCATGAATGCATTAGTGAAGATTCACAAGATGTCGTCCATCAATCTCATGAAGGTTGTGGGGGTACTCATCAACCCGAAAGGCATGACCAACCATTCAAAAAGGCCCTCCTTGGATTTGAAGTCAATCTTCCACACATCGAAGGGTTCGATAGGCACCTAGTGATAACCAGACTTCAATTCAATCTTGCTGAAATATTTGGTCCCCTTGAGCTGGTCCAAAAGTTCATCAATCCGTGGATTGGGTACCCATTCTGAATAGTGATCTTGTTCAACACTCGATAGTCAATATAGAGTCTCTAGGTCTTATCCTTCTTCTGTACCAATACAATTAGACTCCCATAGAGTGATGAGCTTGATCTGATGTGCCCTTTTTGTAACAACTCATAAATCTACCTCTTGAACTCATCATTCTCCTGAACAGAGCGTCGATAGATCAGTCCATTGCGTAGTGGCACTCCCGGGGTCATATCAATGGAGTGCTTGACTTGAAAGTGTAGAGGTACCCCTGTAGGTGAGGCGAAAATGTCCCTATACTACTCCATGACCTTGTCCATCTATTGTTGCTGTACGGAGGAGCCCTATCTGGAAGTCATGGCCACAACCTTCTTCTTGCCTTGAAGGCGGATCATAAGGAAAACAATTTCCTAGTCTGGGAAATTATCTTTCTACATTTCTTTGTAGTAATTAAAGAGATCGTGGTAGGCGAGGCTACCTCCAGTATCTTGTACAACTTATTGCCCAAAGTAATAATCATAGAGCGAGGTCTAGACCCATTTACAAAATGTCGCTTCCACAAGTATGGTTGTCCTAATAATACATCACAAACTTCAAGAGGAGAAACATCACACAGTACCTCATCCATGAAGGGCTTGATGTTGTAGGGAATTCGACACAACTGGTTGATGCAGAGATTTCATCCTTGGTGAAGCTACCCGATAGTGTACGACTGCGGATGTGTTGTCGTTGGTAGGCCCAACTGCTTCACGACCTCTGTTGAAATGAGGTTCTTTTGGCTCCCGCTATCGAAAATAAAATATGGTGGAGAACCCTCCATCCACATCTGTGAGTGGAAGAAGCTTTCATTTGTCGCTAGAGAGATTCCTTGAGCAATACTTTGAAAGGATCTCCTACCCCCTCATCTTTCTTTTCTTCCACCATGGGAGGTCGTCAGTGTTTACGAGATTGGTCTTGTAAAGGTTCAGCCAGTTCAACCCATAGTATCTACCCACCCATGGAATTTACCTGTGGTATTATAACTAAAAAAAGACTATAAATAACAAGTTTCATTTTGTAAAGGGACATATTGTTCAACACAATGTAACTTCTACAATTATTCTATATTTTAATAAAAAAAATTCATTGTGGTTTTGTTTAATGTGTTTTCTCTTATTTTCTTTTGGCATTTCAATTTTTCAAATCTTGGGGGCCTCCCCCCCAAGATCCATTTCAATTTTTCAAATCTTGGGAGTCTCCCCCCCAAGATCCATTTCAATTTTTTAGATCTTGGGGGCCTCCCCCAAGATTCGGATCAGTGGCCACTTGGGTGACATGTACGAAGCTACGTGGGTGGCATGGAAGGGCTACTACTACTGTGACAAGTTAATGGATCAACATCGAATGACCATATATGTCAACCCACAAGTCGAGTCAGGTCAAAGTTTATATCGTCAGGAAGGTCTCAACGAGACTAATGTTCTTGTATTGTTTGGCTATAGTCAAAATAGTCGAAAGAATGAGTAATTTTTATGACCCCACTCCCATGATAGTACTATGGAGGTCGGGTCAAGGGAAGGTAACACCCTCCACAAAGTAGGTTTAGGCTACGAGGTGGAGGGGAGCATTATAGATAAGAGAAAGGGGAAAAGAAAGAGGGGAGAAAGGAGAGGGAGAATAAAAGGAGGAGGAAGAGAGGGAGAAGGAGAAGGAGAGGAAGAGAGAAAGAGAAATATATACCGAATTTCAATATTCAAAATCCAAATCCCATATCTTATTTCCAAAATTCAAATCATATTTTGTTTAAATCAACAACTTAAAAACAAAAAAACAAAAGAAAAATCAAATCCCATCTTCCATCTCCAAAATTCAAATACATCTCCAAAGCTAAAATTCCACTTTGTTATTCACAAATAATTTAAACACTAAAACGTTCTTCCCTACACCCTCATGTATGTAAATATGAAATGAGGGGACCCCACCTTTTTAGTGCACATTTCTTTACGGTGGGTATGACAAAAATCTTGATTATGCACCATTTGTATTTTTGAAATATTATAATCATCTTGCATCAATGATGCATCTATTATTTTGACGTAAAGATTGAATAAAGTTTGAATCACCCAAGCTCAAAACCAACATCATCCTATGTCATATGGATTGACATGATTCCAAAAGTTAGTTTTGTGTGAGAATTACAAAACTAAAACAACTAATGTGCCATATATATATCAAAAAACAAAAAATCATGGTTAAAACATTTATTTGGTCCTATATATATTCTATTTAGCATTCAAAAATATAATTTAAATAATGAAAAATAATACATTGTATTTTGTACTTTAAAGAAGCTTGCAAGTGAAGAAATTTGATCCTTCTCGGCTCATGTTAGATCCATACTTAAAATGGATCTATATTGATCAATATGTGGGTATACTTAAGATGGATCTATATTGGTCAATATGTGGGTATGTGTCTGTCCCTATTGTCATGTGTGTGAATCTTTGACAAACAATAGATACATGTGAATTATCCCTATGTGTAGTTTTATTTACCTATAAAGCTTAATTATTATTTAATAATGGTGAAATAGATAAATTTATAAATTAAGATTTTATTACGCTGTAAGGCGTTCCCTCTGAGAAAGACATCCCTAAAATGTGATGTGTGCGATTCTGAGCCATTGATTTTGTGTTAGACGATTGGAGTGTTTTCTGCCGTTGATTTAATATATTTTTTTAATTTAAAATCTCTTTTTTTCCACCGGGCCACACAGAACGTGTCTTTGTTTTTTCCCGGCATGACAGCCGCGTAGCTCACGTAGCGTTCTGCTTCCTACCAAAGCAACCATCTCGCTCCCTACTAGAGCGGCCGTCTCGCCTAGCGTTCTGCTTCCCACTAGAACTTTATATTATATAAGCACAGATTGTCTTTGTTTAGGCACAGCTTTTCATCCGGAAGTAACCAACTCCACACAAGGTAACCAGCGCCATAGAAGGACAGGTGATTTTTTGTTTTCTGTTAACGTTTTGTTTATGAAACTAAACTCAGTCAATAAGATATACCTAGCAATATCACAGAACAAAAACTCTGGTCTCTGCTTCAGAATAGGTCTATTTAATGCGGCCTCCTTTCGTTTTAGGGCTCAGGTCTGCATTTGTTATCACTGAGTTGTTCCTCAGATCTCAAGTCTGCAATATCAGAATTAAAGTGTCTAAAAGATATACAAATCCGATACACAGAATTAAAGTGTCTAAAAATTGCTCCTTTTTTCAGTTGGGGACCCAGCTCTTTCAGAACCTAGTATATTGAAATCAGGCCTTTCGTATGCTCTGTTCAGATTTTAGAGGGGGGTTTAACAGATGAAGAACTCAGTTGCAGCCACATTCAAGAGGAGAGAAAAGGATGGCGGATGAGAGTAGGTAAGGTGAGGAAGCTTTTCACTTCTCTGTTGAAAAGGCTAGGGAAATCAATTTCAGGATTCATGGTGTCATCCTCAAAGCGTGCTCAGAAATTATCTGCAAGATACAATTCTGGATATTGTAGGGGTGTGTTAAAAACAACCAGATCAGGGTCCTCTGAATCTCATTCTGACGATTCAAATCCCGCAGAATTTAGTTATGAATATGTGAAAGATTTGCTTGAGAACAATGATTTCTACATGAATTCAAGTACCCCTCAACAGAATTGAGGAGGAATTAAGTAACAGTTATTCATCCGACATATTGATGGTTGATTTTAAAGTAATTCTGTATTCCAGAATAGGAAATAAATTACCAATTATTCATATAGGTTTTCCTGCCCCATTTAACCATAGAGTGTGGCAGAGAAGGAATATTGTGCCCTGTCATTGCTACAACATATTCCTGGCTTATTTGATAATAGGGACGTGCCTGAAATCAGGAACTAAATGGTTTAAAATTCAAGGGAATTCTGCAGGAACCAAGTGCTAGGTCATTTGACAATGTGTTCATGACTCAACTCATAAAGGAATGCATGTTGTCCATTCTGCATGGTGATAGTTCATTTGGCATTGGGTTTCCACTAGCAATGGTTTTGTTCTTCTTGGTTTGGAATTGCTGCAAGAAACATGTCTGTATGGTCTACACTGAAAAGAGTGGATTTTCTTCCACTTCGGTTCCAGAGCGTAGTCCATTCTGCCAAAATCGCCTGGGACATGCGCGCAGTCAAAGACTCATACCAGTGAGGCAGGCCAAAATACCCTGGCAGATGCTTAACACTCTATTGACCTCACTTCTCTGCAAATGCCCTGGTTGGCCAGGCAAGGATTTTGATCTTATAGTTTTCAAGGGCTATTGAACATGCATGTATTAAAATGACAACAAAAATTTTTGGAATTGTTATATTCTCTGAGAGTTCTGAGGGAGGGAACTTTTAGGGTCTCTTTCCCATCATCCATGCACAGTGTGCTGACGGAATCACTAAAGAATTGGTTAAAGCAAAATTCATGACTAGTGATTGGTTGTTAGTCTGTTGGCTAGGGACCTTTGTCTAATTGATCAGCAGGCTTTAATCCCAGGTACAAAACCTTTATGCAGAATTTGTGTTTATGATTTTTGTATGTGTTCAAAATCTGTTTATTTTATTCTAACTGGGTTAGAGATTTCAGTCAGGGCCATAACACCAGAAGTTATCTATTAGATACAGGTAGTATAGGGCATAGTTAGAACAACAAGTACATATATCATATAGCCCTGAGATTTCACACATGCACAATAATAACTGCTGGGAGTGGAAAGGGTGACGTAGTGGTTTACTTGTGCAAAAAGCAGAGGACATACAGGACAGTTTGGGTTATAACTTATAATGCAGAAGCTTAAAACTCTCGAACAAATCAATTGTGTCCAGTTGCAACAAAAACTTGTTGAGCTTATATAAAGGTGATATGACCATATGCTTTTGTCAGTCCACATGGTTTTTGAATACTATTCCCTTAGTTATTTTTGGTTTGCAAAATCATGTGGCCTTTTGATACTGATGAAGGAAGAATATTTATTTCAAGGAAGCTCTTCAATCAAAGTGATGCCATACCAAGTGCTTCATTATTATTTATTATTCAGGAGTCAATAGATGAGAGTTGTGATTTCAATAGGGATTTTGTTTGGGCTTTCAACATTTGTTTGAACTCCAAGCCTTTTATTGTGTCAGCTTTCCATAGAGTAAATAGACTTATATACAAAATCATGTGCCTTTTGATACTGATGAAGGGAGAATAATTATTTCAAGGAAACTCTTCAACAGAAGTGATGTCACTCTATGCTATTCATTATTATTTACTATTTAGGACTCGATGGATTATAGTTGTGTAGAAAAGTGCACAACATTTGGGTTTTTATTTAGACTTTCTAAATTTGTTTAACTCCAAGCCTTGTTCTGTGTCAGCCTTCCACATCATAAATAGAATATATACAGAGACATCAAACAATGCAAAAGATACATGCAAATTGCAATGTATGATTATATAAACAAACTGTTTTCTAATGGAACTATTATGGATATGTTTTAAAAGGTGACCTTGTTAATCAAAGATTAACTGAGTTCAATTTGCATAGCAATGGAGCTCCTTTTTTGGCTTTTGCATATGAAAATCAATGTCATAAATGACTGGTTTCTGCTGAAGACTGTGAACAAGTTTCTTTTAATCAATACGCTATTAAACTCATATTTTATGTTTGTTAAAAATATTCTGACATTTTACATTTATGATCTCTTTTTCATCTGTAGTTCGTGTATATGTAGCTATTGGCATTTATCAGTGGTGTAACTGTATAATTATATTACATTATTTTGAAGTAATAATGAAAACAAGAAGGATTCAGGACAACTTTTAATCTTCTTAAGATTATATATTTTACTTTCCTGGCACCACTGAATGGTGTAATTAAATTGATTAGAGATTTTATCTATCGGAATAATAGAGAAGATGAGAACGATCCAATATACTAGTATATAATTAATAATAATGGGAGCCAACCCTGATGCCTAAAGTCACTTTGTGACTTATGAGAGTGAGGGCTTAAATATAACTCTTTGCTTGTCAGGCATCCATGTTCTCACTGTGGCTTGGGAGGCCTGCACTGGTTATGAATTTTGAATCATCATCATTTAGCTATATACAATTTCCCTCATTTCAATCTTGATGCAAATAACTTTATAGTTCTTAATCAAGATCTAGCTTCCTACTGGAAAACCTAGTTTAATTATGCCGTAAGGCGTTCCCTCTGAGAAAGACATCCCTAAAATGTGACGTGTGCGATCCTGAGCCATTGATTATGTGTTAGACGATTGGGGTGTTTTCCGTCGTTGATTTAATATATTTTTTTAATTTAAAATCTCTTTTTTTCCACCGGGCCACACAAAACGTGTCTTTGTTTCTTCCCTGCATGACAGCCGCGTAGCTCACGTAGCGTTCTGCTTCCTACTAGAGCGATCGTCTTGCTTCCTACCAGAGCGGCTGTCTCGCGTAGCGTTCTACTTCCTACCAGAGCAGCCGTCTCGCCTAGCATTCTGCTTCCCACCAGAACTTTATATTATATAAGCACAAATTGTCTTTGTTTAGGCACAGATTTTCATCCGAAAGTAACCAGCTCCACACAAGGGTAACCGGCGCCACAGAAGGATAGGTAATTCTTTGTTTTCTGTTAAAATTTTGTTTATGAAACTAAACTCAGTCAATAAGATATACCTAGCAATATCATAGAACAAAAACTTTGGTCTTTGCTTCAGAATAGGTCTATTTAATGCAGCCTCCTTTCGTTTTAGGGCTCAGGTCTGCATTTGTTATCACTAAGTTGTTCCTCAGATCTTAGGTCTGCAATATCAGAATTAAAGTGTCTAAAAGATATACAAATCCGGTACACAGAATTGAAGTGTCTAAAAATTGCTCCTTTTTTCAGTTGGGGACCCAGCTCTTTCAAAACCTAGTATATTGAAATCAGGCCTTTCGTATACTCTGTTCAGATTTTAGAGGGGGGTTTATTTTGCCCATAATTGATTCAAACCAGATACAATTAAGTCAATGCGATGGTGTGTATTAACCCGTTCAGAAAATAATGCCCATTATCAAATAGATAAAATAAATCAGTGTCTTGTCATCAGAAAATACATTACGATGTTTAGCTACCACTTCTATGTTTTCATCACTATTGTTATCATAAAGAAACCACCTCTGAACACCTACATAGCATGGTACATGATCCATTCTTTAAGAAATGGAGTTTGGTTCCAAAGCATTGTGCAAGCACAGACCTGATGGAGAGGCCTAAACATCTGCACAGGTTTTGACATCATCATGGATTTAACTTCAACCCTATCTACAGATGGAAGTAAACCACTTCTGGATCTCCATACGAAAGCCTTCATCCCTTCAATTTCATGTATTCTAAGCCATTAGGCTTCTCACATCTGATCACTTGAGCAGCCATCAAAACCTTGGTATGAAAAATCTTGCTGCGCAAATCTATGATGTCCCATTTCTTGAAATCCTTAACATTAAGCAGATCGGTGTCCAAATTGGAACCAAAATCGTAGACAAGATTATCAGTATTAGAAATCCTACCTCTCCTCGAGTTCGATCCTTTGACAAAAAAAATCATGTTGTTTGGTTCTATTAAGTTCAATCCTTTGACAAACAAAATCACATTGTTTGGTTCTACTACTGCCTCATAAAAAAGTTTTCTCCATGAAAAATTGTTTGGATACTTCCATTTCACATATCTATCGTGCATAAACGTTAAATGAGGATTCCTAAGTCTGATGTTGTACTTGGGAAGCAAGGTTTTTTGTAGCCAGCATGAGCTATTCAGAACAGCCTGAATAAATGCAGAAACAGGTACAACACATGTTAGGCGTTGAACGCGCTAAACACGCAACACTCTATGAATCTGTCCAAACAGTTAACTGCCTATGTTATTTGTAACAAATCTATGTTACCTGTGCAGTTTCAGTTGAATTTAGTTTAATTGTGCAAAAAACAATTCATTCGGCATATAGGTGTGTCTATTTTAATTTATTTATCAGGGTTTTGGGCATCAAGATTTCATGGTAGCTGAATATTGTGATTTAACTCATGTATTTTTAAGCAAACATATTTTTTAAATCACATAGAAATCTTAAGATAAATGCGTTTTGAACCTCTATCAAAGTTTTTCATCATCATCAAATGTTTCTTTTTATACATTACAAATTAAATAAATTTGACTCAGTGTTTTCTTCTTAGGTTACAAAATAAATATTTAATTTAACAACCATTTGTTCGTCCTATCGACACACAGCATGGCCTCTGGCCTGCCCAAAGTCGCCCAACTACAAATTACGTTACAATTTAGGTGGGAAAATTTCTCGATATGCCCTCTAAAGAACCAATAGATTAACATATATTTTGAACCAACCAACTAACATAATTTATATTATTTTAAAATACGCTTGGTATAAGACTATCTCACAGGTGACACATTTTTTTCATTGAAGTACTGTCTCTTTTGCTCTAAAATAGAGTTCAATTAAGATTTTTCAAGACATTGTATAACTAGCTTATTTAAGACCTTTCCGGACCAACCCTCCTAGCTTGCAAGCACAGCAGGACACATATGTCAAATCTTGACTTAAGATGAAGCTTATGCTAATTTCAACAATGGCCAGTATAAGGCATTGCAGATTTCAGTTTTGTGCATTGGCTGTAAGCCTTCAGGACCTTGACCCATTTTAATTGATTCATATGAAGAGTAGAGAATGAGGAAAAACAATAATAATTACTCTATAAGTTATTTCCATACAGATTTGAGGAAACAAAACTTATGGCAAGAGGCAACAGTTTACTCACTGTAATAAACTGCAAATTAATTTACAAGTTAAAAGTCTGAAACAAGAATAGAAATTTATAGCTAAATATGTTAAGTTGCATTAAAAAGAAAGAGAGCATTTCTGGATCATTGCAGATTTATGAATGTACTCTAAGTAAAACAAGCAGAAGTCACTTTCTCTTTTACATAGTTTCATCCCCAACTTCATCTAATAGGCTTGTAAAATAGCCTTCTCTCCCACATTTACTTGACAGCAGGATTGCTGTTCTTGGGCATCAACAACATTATTAGGTTTAATGGACAGTAATTTTCCCACAAATGAAAGCCTGGGTTCGACAGGATTCCCCATCAAATCTCTGGAACCCACAGCCCCCCCCCAGTTGCAGGGATGAATCTGTTCATTCTGTGAAGATCTACTCCATCAAGAATCATGGTGCCAAGGTTGAGAATGCCCTGTGGGTGACCAGAAGGATGATGGACCTGCAGTGCCAAGAAACTCATCCCACTGAAATTTGTCCTCCCGTAGCCCTTGAGGAGAGTGGAAAGCAAGACCACCTTGAATGATGACTCCAATCCTCAAATATCAATATAGTCTCCAACCTACTCTCTCACAAGGCTCCAAACTTGTATGGGGACTCCAATCCTCAAATATAAATCTAGGCTTCAACTTGGTCCTCAAGGTCTTATTCAGATCTGCTTTAAGAAGGACTACAATGTCTGCTCCAAAATTTTGCTCCAATACTCTTCTAATCTGCACTAAAAGTGAGCCCCAGATTATCTGCTCCAAATCTTTTCAAATCTGCAACAAGGAATCTCCAAGTCTGCTTCAAGAGAGGCTACAATGTTGCTCCAAAAGTTAACCCAAGGTTTTCCCCAAAAGATACTTCTTCTACTTCTGGTTCAAGATTTGTTCAATAGGCTTCAAGATTTCTCCAAAAAACTCTCCAAGATGCTGATTCAAGGCTTATTCAAAAAGCTTCAAATTCTGTTCAAGAGGTTGATACATAATATCTTTAGAAGCTGCTCCAAAGTTCTTCAAGGGTTACTAAGATTCATTCCAAGTACATCACTCTACATCACTGGTTTGAGATCATTGCACTGGTCAATGTTCTAATTTGAAGCTCAAAACATAGAACCTATTTGCACAATCGCATTGATTCCTCATAGTGCTCCACTATTCATCATTTATTCCATTTTACATACCGACACTTGTTTCGGACTTGCATCAACTGAGCATGGCCAGTTTTCCTAATCAACAGAGATCTAAGCCTTGCATATTACCCTTTGCAATCGACTTCTTAAACTGTTCAATTAGACTGTTATATGTACCTTCACTGACAACTTGAAGGAGGTCTGAAATTTTTATTCAAATAGGCTGAATAGAACTTCAGATGATGTGTCTCAGAGAGACCTTAAATCTAGTAAAATACATACAAACTTTTCTTTTAGAAACCAGGTGAACATCAAAATGTTGTCTCAGAGGATAATTCATAAAACTCGAGCCTTCTTCTAGAACTTGAACAGCCTCAGACTTGATTAGAAAGATCTTTAGAAGGAACAAGATATACCTAGCAATATCACAGAACAAAAACATTGGTCTCTGCTTCAGAATAAGTCTATTTAATGCGGCCTCCTTTCGGTTTAGGGCTCAAGTCTGTGTTTGTTATCACTGAGTTGTTCCTTAGATCTCATTGACCAGTTCTTTTTCTTCACCAAATTCAGTGCCAAATAGGGAGATGAGGTGCTTATTTATATTAGTTCAATCCACAGTGAACCATCATGACTACTCTACATCACTGGTTTGAGATCATTGCACTGGTCAATGTTCTGATTTGGAGCTCAAAACATAGAACCTATTTGCATAATCGCATTGATTCCTCACAGTGCTCCACTATTCATCATTTATTCCATTGTACATACCGACACTTATTTCGGACTTGCATCAACTGAGCATGGCCAGTTTTCCTAATCAACAGAGATCTAAGCCTTGCATATTACCCTTTGCAATCGACTTCTTAAATTGTTCAATTAAACTGTTATATGTACCTTCGCTGACAACTTGAAGGAGGTCTGAAATTTTTATTCAAATAGGCTGAATAGAACTTCAGATGATGTGTCTCAGAGAGACCTTAAATCTAGCGAAATACATACAAACTTTTCTTTTAGAAACCAGTTGAACATCAAAACGTTGTCTCAGAGGATAATTCAGAAAACTCGAGCCTTCTTAAAGAACTTGAACAGCCTCAGACTTGATTAGAAAGATATACAAATCTGATACACATAATTAAAGTGTCTAAAAATTGCTCCTTTTTTCAGTTGGGGACCCAGCTCTTTCAGAACCTAGTATATTGAAATTAGGCCTTTCGTATACCTTGTTCAGATTTTAGAGGGGGGTTTATTTTGCCCATAATTGATTCAAACCAGATACAATTAAGTCAGTGCGATGGTGTGTATTAACCCATTCAGAAAATAATGCCCATTATCAATTAGATAAAATAAATTGGTGTCTTGTCATCAGAAAATGCATTACGCTGTTCAGCTACCACTTCTATGTTTTCATCATTGTTGTTATCATAAAGAAACCACCTCTGGACACCTACATAGCATGGTACATGATCCATTCTTTAAGAAATGGAGTTTGGTTCCAAAGCATTGTGCAAGCACAGACCTGATGGAGAGGCCTAAACATCTACACAGGGTTTGAGATCATCATGGATTTAACTTCAACCCTATCTACAGATGGAAGTAAACCACTTCTGGATCTCCATACGAAAGCCTTCATCCCTTCAATTTCCTGTATTCTAAGCCATTAGGCTTCTCACATCTGATCACTTGAGCAGCCATCAAAACCTTGGTATGAAAAATCTTGTTGTGTAAATCTATGATGTCCCATTTCTTGAAATCCCTAGCATTAAGTAGATCAGTGTCCAAATTGGAACCAAAATTGTAGACAAGATTATCAGTGTTAGAAATCCTACCTCTCCTCGAGTTCGATCCTTTGACAAACAAAACCATGTTGTCTGCTTCTACTAAGTTCAATCCTTTGACAAACAAAATCACATTGTTTGGTTCTACTACTGCCTCATAAAAAAGTGTTCTCCATGAAAAATTGTTTGGGTACCTATCTTGCGAAGTGACAAACATTCTAAATTGGCAAGGTCCTGGCCATATGATCCTCGTCGCAAAACAAATAAATGGAAACAAAGGCCTACAAAAGCAATTGTTCGGGTCATACCACGTTACTCCTCCATACCATCCACAACAGAACCTTGCTACGCTGACTTTTGCAGGGTTGAACTTATGCTATACAAACCTTTTCGTCATATTGTACAAGATATAGGAGATTTTGCTGCAGAATTCGCCGCAAATTGGGAAACATTTCGTCCATTCTACAATCCTTGGCATCAACACCGCACGCTATCTAATATTGAATCTGTCACAAATGATACCTTAGCTATAAATGAAACCAATGCAGCAGACACCATGGAAATAAATGAATGGGAATTACTTTCCCAATTACACCCAACAAATGAGCTTCTCATAAATGACCTTGACATGCTTGGTCTTCGTGGCTTTGATGACACCCATAACTGGAATCATACCACTATCCCATTGGATCTACAAAATAATGCAATACAATTCATTGAGAATAGTCGCTCCATCCACCGCATTCTTCACACACATCAACATATCTTGGCGACCCTTACTACATTATCTCCAATGCAGAGAAAATCTCTAAATATTATTTCTAATCATTTTGCTAGGAAGGATTATTTACCCGCTCTCAGAATGATAATACAAGGCACTGCTGGTATGGGAAAATCCCTCCTCATTAATTGCATCAAAGATATGCTCATAGGCCTAGCAAGCCCGGAACCTTTGCGGATCATGCTCCTCGCCCCTACAGGGGTTGCTGCCTTCAACATACAAGCATCGACAATCCATTTTGCTTTGCACCTTC